>JARVZY010004397.1:0-27717 GCA_030686995.1 Artemisia argyi
TATGATTTGGTTTATGTAAACAAAAGTAATACGTGGACCAAGATTCAAAGATAAGTGAAATTCAACCAATACATTTGGCTACGTGACCAATTCATTCGGCCATGTGACCCGTACATTCGGTTATGTGACCCGTTCATTCGGTTATGTGACCCGTTCATTTGGTTATGTGACATGTACATTCGGTTATGTGACCCGTACATTCGGTTATGTGACCCGTTCATTCAGTCACGTATGTACATAGTGGTAAATCCGGTTCATTCGGTTAAGTGTGCATAATAATGGAAAAAGGCTTGGGTCCAAAGGTAAAAGGATTAAGTGTGATGCAAATGAATATACACTACATTCGATTGAGTAACGAATTCATAACTGGAGCAAATAAATGTTTGACTAAACATGTAGCATAATCGATTAAATCAAGTATACATTTAGATGAAAACGAGCATGTATTCTCCCCCAAAGAGTTTACCAAAACAATTAAAAGAGTAGGGGCTATGACTCACCTGGTGCGATAGCTACGATGACAAAAGTGGATACTCAAAATGAGGCACGATCTCTAACCGCAACCTAATATGAATGATATGATCTAATGTAAGAAATGAAATGATGCTACACATGCAAATACGTATGTTATCGATACCACTCGTGAAACTTAAAAATAACGTTTATTGTCGAAAAATACATTTTTGACGTCTCGTTAAGTTAATAAACACTTTTCATGTAAATACGTTGAAACGGTACTCCACGATCCTTTTTTGGTGTTTTATCGGTAAATATAGTATTTTCGTCGTAAAAACAACATTTTCATTACTTGAAAATATGACCAAAATGGCCTCGCAAAACTAGTCGTGAAATAGTGAATAATAAGAGTTAGGAAAGAAGCTCAGCAGTTTTAGGAATATTTTCACCTTATCTAAAAAGTCATAGAACTGACGTTTGTCCATACGGGTTTCGATCATAAAGAAAAATAGCCGTCAAGTGAGGTGTTTGGGCTGTTTTGGCTGATTCTGGGCAGCTTTCGGGAAAGTTTGGAAGACCATAAGTTATTCGTTATAAATCCTTTTGACAGATGTTTGGATGTTTTGAAAACTAGGCTGGGTGAACTAACTTTTTATAAATTATGTAAATTTTCCAGAAATCGGTTTATCAATGAGAAAAATGGCTCTCAACCTGGCCATTTGGCGAAATGGTTAATACTTGGAAAATTTTCTGTGTTGGGCTGAAGGAAAATATAAAAATCGTCTAAAATTAAACGCTTGTATCTTGGTCGTTATAAGCTAGTTTTCTACGTTCTTTATATCACCGGAATCGTATTAATATATACTAATATATTTTCAGTAGGTCGGCTCCTATAGATTACGTCTAACGCCTCTTTTTGTCCGTCTTAATTCGTCCAACAGCAAGTACATTTTCAGAAAATAGTTTTCGTCGTTAAACTTGCAAAAATCATATCTCTTTCGTTATAAACTCGTTTTAATCCGTTCTTTCGCCAATAGCTTCGTTTTTGAAAGTATTTTCTAAATCTATTGCCCAATGCTACCCGGAAACCCCTGAGGTTTCTGTATTTTACAAAAATGGACAGCAACTTTCTAATAGTGGTTAAAATAGACTTTTCTAGTTTAATACTTGTTCAAAACTTAACCAAACTACTTCAAATCAACTCCACAAGTACCCAATCCTACCATATTCCTTCTTAGGGTGTCATGGGGTCCTAAACATCACCTACTTTGGTGGGTTTCATGGGAATAATCATAGAAAAATCAAAAACCCATTATATGTAGTAAAAATCAATTATAGTGGTATGGATCATAATATACCTGCATGTTTTGTCACTAGCTCATAAAAATATATCAAGTAATAGTTTGAAAGAGTAGAAAAATGATTAGTAACTTACTTGTGATGATTATTAAGAGATGGTGATGAAAACCCATTTAATCTTTGTGGTTTTTATTGCAAAACCCAAACTAGATCATTACTAAGACTTGATAAACACTTGGATCTTGAAAAATTAATGATTTCTTCTTGTTGTTGTGTTCATGGCTGATCCATATGGAGAAGAAAAGAGAGAAGAGAAACTTTGCTAGTTGATTTTAAGTATTGACTAAAAATGAAGTATATGAAATATATTATTGGTGTATATATTTTAGTATTTGTGATCAAGTATTCTTGGACAAAATGGGGGGCATGGTGGCGTGAAACAAGGAGGGTAGGAAAAGTGTGTGGGCTAATTAAAGTCATTGTCTAGTAAGTGCAAGTATTAGTTTGTTTTTGTAGGGTATTAGATGTTACCGGGTACCAAGTTAACTAAAAATAAATCGCGACGAGTTAAAATAAAATATGACGAAGTTGTAAAAATCATGAAATTACATTCCTGATGAGAATCGGGTGTTAAAATAATTATCGGGTTGAAATATCGCAAACCGACTGAGTTATAAGCTCCGACCGTAAAATGTAGCAATTGATTTGAAAACACCGGGTAAACTAATAATATAATTTTTATATTATTAAAATGAGTGTGAAAATATG
The DNA here is from genome assembly GCA_030686995.1 of Artemisia argyi. NCBI lineage: Eukaryota > Viridiplantae > Streptophyta > Magnoliopsida > Asterales > Asteraceae > Artemisia > Artemisia argyi. The sequence continues at coordinate 2,524 of JARVZY010004397.1, forward strand.
TTAGGATCATAGTCGGGAGTATTGGGTATACTTTAGTAGTAAAAACTGAGTGGTAACGTTAATTACAAATTAAGCATACGTAAATTGAAATAATGCGTATCCGTGCATTGTATAAAGAGTTGATGACGTTACAGATGATATGTAGACTATTCTAGTCTATATGATGTGTCCCTAATGTTGATGCATGAATTCGCAGCTAAACCTAACTGGTTACGCGAATTTGAATACCCGTAAACTAGATTTACGAAATGGTGAACGACAATCGTGAATAGTGATTTCCCTCCGGGAATGAATAGTGTCATATGAATAGTAAAATTTTCAAACACTTCTCGGAATCTCAAACTAACTCCGAAAACAATGAATAGTAAAATGATGAATAGTGATCGGTGAATAGTAAATGATGAATAGTAACTTCTCTGAGATGAATAATGAAATTTCGACGTTTGAAAAAGGACCTGAAATTACGAGTTGTGACATTCTTCCCATCTAACAGGAACTTCGTCCCGAAGTTCAATTTGTGTTGGTGTCTGAAGTTTACTTGGTGAAAAGATGATGATATTTATCGTGTAACCTATTGAGCTCTAACAAGGTTCAAGTCTGACGGCCACTAGGCCTACTCCGTCTGAAATATTAAATGGTCCAATGTATATCGGGTTTAACTTCCCGAATTTTTTTCTGAATGGTATCATGCCTTTCCTAGGCAGAACTTTCAACATGACCCTGCCACCAACTTGGAATTCTAAGGGTTTACATCTTATCAACCTTGTAACTGATTCTTGATTTGTAGGAAATTCCTGGTTATTTCATGAATGCTTACTGGACTAGTAAGTTGGGCTTTTCCAAATTTCAATCCGTCAATGGATGTTGGCACTTCGACCATAGAGTGCCTCAATTGGTGTAGTCTCTATGCTCGTGCGGTAACTATGGTTGTAAAGGAATCTGATTTATGGAAAATGGTTAGTCCAACCATTTCTAGAGTCAATCACTCATGCTCTGAGCATATCTCCCTATGTTTGAATCGTTCTCTAATTTCTAACCATTGGTCTGCAGATGATAGGTGGTGTGGTTCCAAAGGAATCTTAATAAAATTGCTAGGAGTTTGAGGTGAATCAAATTCCTCTATTAGGAATAATTAAAATGGGTATCATGAATCTTGTTTTGAAAGACTTACAAGGTTAAGTCCGTCAAAGGGTGTTATTGGAAAGAATAGATTAGGATAAGGTTGTGATTCCTCCGCAGGAATGTCATGAATTGAGTCTCTCTCCACCTACGGTGCTTAGTCCCCACTACTAAGATTTTCCCCAAGCTCTATGTCGTTAATTCACAAACTCCTAAGTGTATAAGTGATGTAATATAGTGATTGATTTTCAAAGTTTGTTTTGAGATTGTGTGTTTTGTTCATAAACCTTCCCTGAATAACTGAATTTACAACTTTAAGGAAACGGCTTTCCAAGTAATTGATGTTTCAAAATTTAATTGTTATGCAAAATAGGACAATTTTCAACATAAGGTGGATAATATGGTTTACCAAAAGATCGATAACATTCAATAGTTTTGTAAAAGATTAACCAAAAGGAATTTGTTTGTCAAAATAAGTGCCTCGGAAAAGTATTTCTTACAAGATATATGTTTTGTATAACGGTAGTTTGGAGAAAAATCCATTTAAAAGTGAAAGTATTAAGAGGATAAAATAGCCAGGTAGGTATGTCTGCACTAATGCATAGGTGTCTAACACGTTTGAATAATGTCTATTGGCGAGGTCATGTTCAATTGATGGTTCTATAGTCTTGGATAGAAGGTTGGATCTATCTCTATAGTGTTGCTTAGTGAGCACTCGTATCTAAACGAATCTTATAATTCAGTCAAGCTAATACTTTCCAGATGATGGAATTTTTGGTGATCAGGCCAGTGATAGTGGTTCGAATAGTTTTGTGATATCTTGAGATTTATGTTGAGTTTTGAATGGTCTTAATGTACCAAGGGATCCTTCTAATAGATGGTATGGAAAGTATTTCCTAGGGAGGTCATTGATAATATCCGCTTATCAATATTGGGAGTAGTGAGTGATGAGTGACATAGGAATCTATAGAGTGTTAGCTAATTCTTTATATATATATATGGGGATGGGGAAAGGAAATGATAGTGATGGTGAGAAGGGAAGAGACTGTGACAACTACAACATAATAAGATTGTGATGAAATAAAATACTGTGATGTAAGTGTATCGTGCATAGACGTAAATGTCCATGAGATGAAATGACCAGTTGACGTGCCTCCAATCGGTGGTTCACGAAATGATGAAAAGTATGAATGTTCTGACAACGAGTGTTTACACACACATAAATGAAACATTTGGAAATTGAGTAGAGGATTCAATCCAGATAGAATTTTATTATAACCATTCTCAGTGTTGCAAAATTCATTTCTGAGTCGGATATAGGTGGTCAGCCTATGTCCTACTGTCCCGGGTCGAATATAAATGACCAGTCTATATTCTACCGAGGTTCCATGAATATTGAAATACTCAGCTCAGTTATACTAATATCATGTCCTTCACAAATACCAAGACGTTCTGAAAGACAAAAACAAGTGACCAAACTCGAGGTCAAATGATAAAACTTTGCAAGGAAAAACATAACAGGGTGACATATATGATACGTGAGCATGCTTATATGAAAGACAATTATAGTAATCAACTATAATAAATGAATATAATATACCAGATAATGAGATACAATTCTCATCACCTATGTCAGCAACTAACCACAAATGAGGCTTCAGCTTGGCAGGCAGGCACGTGACGGTCATAGGGTTAAGTTTTCTTGAAAGTAGCTATAGTCTAGGTTTTAAAAACACTCAGTTCGCTATAGCCAAAGCTCTGATGCCAATCTGTCACACCCCCAAAATCGGGTCCAGCGGAAGCTTACACGTAGCTGGGGTGTAACTCAATTGGTATCCCAAAACAAGTACAAAATGGTTTTCACTTTAATCATTTAGAATAAAATCGTTTAATCAAAAGCATTGAGTTTACATTGTTAAAAGTAGTGCGGAATTAGGCCCTTTAAATAGTTTAAAACGGTCCCCAAATGAATATCAAAGTCTTCTATGACCATGTCATGCCCTGCCAAGACCTCCAGTAGCGTGCCATTGCTTAATACCTGAAAATACATGCTAAAGTGTCAACACGAGGTTGGTGCGTTCATAGAGTTTAGTGTAAAATGAAATACATTGCATTTAAAGGAAGATTTCCCAGCAAAGGCATCGTAAATCCACCCAGTTCCAAGTCCCGCCATAAGAGACTTGTAACCTGTGTGTTTACGACCCACTGCCAAATATGATTTGGTTTATGTAAACAAAAGTAATATGTGGACCAAGATTCAAAGATAAGTGAAATTCAACCAATACATTTGGCTACGTGACCAATTCATTCGGCTATGTGACCCGTTCATTCGGTTATGTGACCCGTTCATTCGGTTATGTGACCTGTACATTCGGTTATGTGACCCGTACATTCGGTTATGTGACCTGTTCATTCAGTCATGTATGTACATAGTGGTAAATCCGTTTCATTCGGTTAAGTGTGCATAATAATGGAAAAAGGCTTGGGTCCAAAGGTAAAAGGATTAAGTGTGATGCAAATGAATATACACTACATTCGATTGAGTAACGAATTTATAACTGGAGCAAATAAATGTTTGACTAAACATGTAGCATAATCGATTAAATCAAGTATACATTTAGATGAAAACGAGCATGTATTCTCCCCCAAAGAGTTTACCAAAACAATTAAAAGAGTAGGGGCTATGACTCACCTAGTGCGATAGCTACGATGACAAAAGTGGATACTCGAAATGAGGCACGATCTCTACCCGCAACCTAATATGAATGATATGATCTAATGTAAGAAATGAGATGATGCTACACATGCAAATACGTATGTTATCGATACCACTCGTGAACTTGAAAATAACGTTTATCGTCGAAAAATACATTTTTGACGTCTCGTTAATTTAATGAACACTTTTCATGTAAATACGTTGAAACGGTACTCCACGATCCTTGTTTGGTGTTTTATCAGTAAATATAGTATTTTCGTCGTAAAAACATTTTCATTACTTGAAAATATGACCAAAATAGCCTCACAAAACTAGTCGTGAAATAGTGAATATTAAGAGTTAGGAAAGAAGCTCAGCAGTTTTAGGAATATTTTCACCTTATCTAAAAAGTCATAGAACTGAAGTTTGTCCATACGGGTTTCGATCATAAAAAAAAATAGCCGTCAAGTGAGGTGTTTGGGTTGTTTTGGCCAATTCTGGGCAGATTTCGGGAAAGTTTGGAAGACCATAAGTTATTCGTTATAAATCCTTTTGACAGACGTTTGGATGTTTTGAAAACTAGGCTGGGTGAACTAACTTTTTGTAAATGATGTAAATTTTCCAGAAATCGGTTTATCAATGAGATAAATGGCTCTCAACCTGGTCATTTGGCGAAATGGTTAATACTTGGAAAATTTTCTGTGTTGGGCTGAAGGAAAATATAAAAATCGTCTAAAATTCAAACGCTTGTATCTTGGTCGTTATAAGCTAGTTTTCTACGTTCTTTATATCACCCGAATCGTATTAATATATACTAATATATTTTCAGTAGGTCGGCTCCTATAGATTACGTCTAACGCCTCTTTTTGTCCGTCGAAATTCGTCCAACAGCAAGTACATTTTCAGAAAATAGTTTTCGTCGTTAAACTTGCAAAAATCATATCTCCTTCGTTATAAACTCATTTTAATCCGTTCTTTCGCCCATAGCTTCGTTTTTGAAATTATTTTCTAAATCTATAGCCCAATGCTACCCGAAAACCCCTGAGTTTTCTGTATTTTACAAAAATGGACAGCAACTTTCTAATAGTGGCTAAAAAAGACTTTTCTAGTTTAATACTTGTTTAAAACTTAACCAAACTACTTCAAATCAACTTCACAAGTACCCAATCCTACCATACACCTTCTTAGGGTGTCATGGGGTCCTAAACATCACCTACCTTGGTGGGTTTCATGGGAATAATCATATAAAAATCAAAAACCCATTATATGTAGTAAAAATCAATTATAGTGGTATGGATCATAATATACTTGCATGTTTTGTCACTAGCTCATAAAAATACATCAAGTAATAGTTTGAAAGAGTAGAAAAATGATTAGTAACTTACTTGTGATGATTATTAAGAGATGGTGATGAAAACCCATTTAATCTTTGTGGTTTTTATTTCAAAACCCAAACTAGATCATTACTAAGACTTGATAAACACTTGGATCTTGAAAAATTAATGATTTCTTCTTGTTGTTGTGTTCATGGCTGATCCATATGGAGAAGAAAAGAGAGAAGAGAAACTTTGCTAGTTGATTTTAAGTGTTGACTAAAAATGAAGTATATGAAATATATTATTGGTGTATATATTTTAGTATTTGTGATCAAGTATTCTTGGACAAAATGGGGGGCATGGTGGCGTGAAACAAGGAGGGTAGGAAAAGTGTGTGGGCTAATTAAAGCCATTGTCTAGTAGGTGCAAGTATTAGTTTGTTTTTGTAGGGTATTAGGTGTTACCGGGTACCGAGTTAACTAAAAATAAATCGCGACGAGTTAAAATAAAATATGACGAAGTTGTAAAAATCATGAAATTACATTCCTGATGAGAATCGGGTGTTAAAATAATTATCGGGTTGAAATATCGCAAACCGACGGAGTTATAAGCTCCGACCGTAAAATGTAGCAATTGATTTGAAAACACCGGGTAAACTAATAATATAATTTTTATATTATTATAATGAGTGTGAAAATATGTTAGGATCATAGTCGGGAGTATTGGGTATACTTTAGTAGTAAAAACTGAGTGGTAACGTTAATTACAAATTAAGCATACGTAAATTGAAATAATGCGTATCCGTGCATTATATAAAGAGCTGATGACGTTACAGATGATATGTAGACTATTCTAGTCTATATGATGTGTCCCTAATGTTGATGCATGAATTCGCATCTAAACCTAGTTACGCGAATTTGAATACCCGTAAACTAGATTTACGAAATTGGGAACGACAATCGTGAATAGTGATTTCCCTCCGAGAATGAATAGTGTCATATGAATAGTAAAATTTTCAAACACTTCTCGGAATCTCAAACTAACTCCGAAAATGATGAATTGTAAAATGATGAATAGTGATCGGTGAATAGTAAATGATGAATAGTAACTTTCTGAGATGAATAATGAAATTTTGACGTTTGAAAAAGGACCTGAAATTACGAGTTGTGACAGAATGAGCATCATTAATATCCCTTATAACTTTCTTGCCTATAAAAGAAACTTTCCACCAACATATCTCTTCATCGACACTTGTAATACTCTCACAAAAACCTAATCAACAACATGAGCCACTTCCCTTTGGTGTACATCTCATCTGATTCTGATGGCTCCACTGATTCAGAGATCATTTATTACTCTGATTCTGACTTTGATGATGATGCAGGATGGAGTGGCTACTTTCCTCCTAGTGTAGCAAGCTCTACCATCACTGATGCAGCAAGCTCTACCAATCCAAAACCTAAGAAAAAGGTGTTTGTCCCTGCTCCAGCTACTTCATTAGCAAATGAACTCCCACAGGCCTTGACACGGGCTCTTGAATCAGCCATAAAGAACATGAAGTGGCCTGCTCCAAGAAAAGAGAGACCTCCCAAGCAACTACTTGGCCTGGCTTGCCCAAGGAAGCAAGCTTCTTTTGATGGCAAAAGAAAGACTGCTCAGAAGGGAAAGCAGAGCTATCAAGGAAAAGGAAAAAGGCCAATGGAGTAGGGTGTGTTGGGTAGGTTAGGTAGGTTTGGTGTAGGGTATTTGAAGTAGGTCTCTGGTTGTCTTTGTTGTGTCTGTGTCAATCCAAAACGACATTTGAACTTCTAATGCGAACTTACCCTAAAGTCTAGGAATACTTGGCTAATTTAAACAATTATATTAAAAAAAATAATAATAATAAAAAAAAAAAAAAAAAAAAAAAAAAAAAAAAAAAAAACATATATTCGTAAGATAGCACATGTATGATAAATCTTGTATGGGTCCGAATATGTTTAATTTTATGCACCACTATATACATTGAAGAAATAACAATTATTTGAAAAGTTTGAAACAGAAGAGGTAGTCATCGAATGCTCCTATTGACTCGGCAACTTCTGTGCCATATCTCCTTTATATTTGCCTTCACTTTGTTCTCTCTCAAACCGTATACAAACTTCAAACTTTACACACAAAACCCTAGCAAATAATACAAAGTCGGCAACTTGTTCTTGTCATTCTTCGAGTGGTGCAAGGTAGTACGTTGGAGGTTTTTATTGGCTTGGTCGTGGGCAGTTTCAAAAGGGCCTAACAGGTGGTTGATCGTGGTGATATTGGGTTCGAAGGTTTTGGTGTTGGTTCAATAAGGTTCTGGTCTTGGTATTGTTTTGTCACTGTTCCATTCGTCCTATCGTCCTAGAGGTATTCTCATCGTCCTCCCTTGTTTGTTTTGGTCATACGACACACATATATAATTATAAGCTAACGATAAAACGAGATAAACGATCATGACTGTAGTATAAGTATTAAGGGGTGGTCTCATGAATCTGTTATATGAATAGCTTATATAAGTGACACATGAAATAAAAGATGAAACACATATGTCGATCTCTATTCTGTTTGTTTTTCGAATACGGTTAATGTGCCTCCTTGGTATTTTCAGTTGAACATGCCTGCGATATGTGGCTATAGATACGAATTTGAAACTAAAGGGTAACCTAAATCATCATCATGTTAAGTCAAATACATGCATGACCTGTTTTAAATCATGAAGATGGAAAGTTATATGTGTCAAGATAGGCAGGAATACATAACGTATATTAAAATATATTGTGTGAGTGTGATTGTCGTGTGGTTATATAAGAAGGACACGCATGTTATACAAATAAAACGTCTTTGTGGTGTGTACGTATGAGTTTTGGATGTATGTTGTGTCGTGTATACCTATGAGTCGTATAACATGTTAGTTTTAGACGTATGATATGAATTTATCTCATAAAGCATGGATCAGTTATATATAAAATATGCATGTACAATATTATACAATGGAATTCTAATCTATAATGGGGTTGAATGTGTAGTCTGTTCTTGTCAATGTCTTTATTCAGCCCATGTTCTAAATATACTAAAATCTAGCCATGCACCAATCACTAATTTGATATTAATATGATACGTAACACAATAGAAGTTTTGGCAAACAATGAAGTTATGTATTATGCATGAGTTGTACGTGGGAGTTGTGGGCTAAGTCTCGACATTTAACTTGTTTCTGAGTCATGTGTTTATGGCTATGTGTGTCGCGGGATATAACAACTTGGTGTCGCGTATTCAGTCTCATATATCGACCCTAATGTTCATATCGCATGCACGGTTTTGAATCACACATAACAGGAAGAAAATGATAAAGGTGGCAATATGATTTTTGTATCACAAGGGTCGAATCGTTATATAATAAACTAAAAGGGTTAATTCGTAAAAAGAATTAGACTTATTATATTTACACTTTATACCCTAAACTTTATTATATTTACATTTGTGACTCTAAACTTGGTAATATTGACATAATTAACCCTAAACTATTATATTGGTCATTTTAACCTTAGATATTATTAATCGTCCATTATAACCTTAAAGTATTAAATTATTAAATCGGAAAACTTACTATAAATGGAAAACTATTGTATTTGGCAAGTTACTAAAAATGGAAAGTTCTAAAAATAGAAAGTAACCTAAAATGAGTAATCTGATTTAAAATGAGCTTATAAATAATGAGACGATCATTAATTCGTGTAGATTCGCTGAAGAAGGAGTAACTCCTGATACTTGTGTTTTGGATATGTTTTCGTTGCGGTTAAGGTACAGATATTCTTCCCTTTTCAGTAAGGACTTCTCATGACTTTCTTTCGATCCTCGACACTGCTAAGGTTCCCTTCAATTATGCCATTGCTATGTTCCCCATTTGATATGATTGATATGATCCATTTGATATGATTCGTTGATATGATCTATTTGATATGAGCCTTGCTATGATACCTCTGATTTGATTCTGATTTGCTATCCAATTTGATTATGATTATGTGATTGCGAGATTCTATTATATTATGCTCTGGGAGCATTTTGTTCTGTCATGCTCTGGGAGCATTTTGTTATGGATAGCCTTGCTTTGTTTGTTCTGATATGTTCTGTTCTGATGCCTGAGTTTTTAGTCTACTCATGGAGGTACCATGGGCGTGTCATTGAGGCACCAATGGCATGACACTATCTGGGGCGGTGTGATTAGTCCCCGGCGTCTCCGTCTGATTATGATATGATATGAGATCTCTTGGCCACTTTGTATATGATTTGTTTATGGGGGGGCGTATGGATGCATCCTAGGATTTGTTTTGATATGATATGATATGATTTGGTTTGGTGACTGGTTGTACGTGCCTTGTACCCCTTTCACGTCTGGTACATTGGAGTTAGCTACTCTATGTACACCCTATGAATTGACGGATATGTGATTATGTGATTTGAGACCTATTCGAGTATCTCGTTAGGTCGGGTCGTGGCTTTCCTATGTTTCGTGTGTCTATTCGAGTATCTCGTTAGACAAGCCTTTGTTGATACGTGCTCTTTGATTCTGGTTACTATATGGTTCATATTATCACTTGACTCTTCATACTCATTATTCATTTGATTTATGATATTTGTTCAGTTATCGTTGATCTCTTATTCATTTGACAGATGATATTCTTTTCAGCAGGAGCTTATGATTTCCTTTTCATATACTTATATACGTTTTGATTATCCGTTTATTTTGTTATATATCTGTTCACTGGGCTTTTTAAGCTCAGCCGCTTTTCTTTTCTAGCGGCAGGTTTTAGGTTGGAAGCTGGGTTGAGTGAAGAGTGCATAGGAGCTCTTTGTGGACTACCTTGAGGATTAGAGGCTCATTTGCATCTTGATTAGACTTGGATAGGATTTAGTTTGGATTTGTATTACATACTGTATAGAGTTAGCATTTCATTTGTTTCCTTAGAATACCTTTGTTATTGTTATGTTTATAAGTCTTTCGCTTGCGTTGTATGTTCTGATTTGGCACCATAATGTGACATTTTGACCCATGTGGGGTTGGGGTGTTACAATTATGGTATCAGAGCTCAGGCTACGACTTGTAGTACATAAGTTATGGCCTGTGAAGATTTGGACCCTTAGGTATGCACTTTAGGAGCTTATTGAATAACCTTGGAAGAATTTGCTTTAGGTTTCTCCCCTTAGGAGCTTTAGTTATGACCGGTGAGGATCGGGTAGATTATATGATAAGACATTGGTTAGCTATCCTTCTTCCACACCACTCTGATTTATACCTCTGCTTTTAGTTAAGCCTTTATAAGATCATTCGTTCCGGAGACTTAGAAGATATATTAGGATACACAACATAAGTTTAGAATGCTTTGAGATCTTGTAGAAATGCCTTATAACTTTTACTTTCTAAGGATTAAACTTTCTTTCGAACTTCGATCTTTGATTCGTTTAGATGCCTTTCGTCGGTTTAGAGAAATTGCGTAGGTATGAATCCGATGTGTTTAACACATTATATTCTGTGGTCTTCCTTGCTTTCTTAAAGCATATTAAGGTTCCTTCTTCCTTATTGGTCTTGACCCTACCTATTCTATCTCAACGATAAATCTTATGATTTTCTATCACGAGTATCCAAATTGTTCGATGTGTTTTGAAGATATTTAAAGAGGAGTTCGTTTTGCTAATCTGTTTCCGTTGGAAATGTTCGATTCGATATTATTCTGGTTATAGATTTGTTGACTGAGCATCGAGATGCTAACAACGGTCTTATTATTTTTGTCCTCTTTGGCGATTTGGAGAAACTCAAAATTCTGCACCATAGTTCCCAACCTGGTAAACAATTATAATCACCCTTGTTTTGAAAACTCGTACGTTAATCCCTCGCGATTGTGAAGATACATCGTTTGATGAATCTTGCCTTGAGAGTTATTCGGTTGCTTGAAATTTCGCGATGTGTTCGTTGATGAACTACTAAGATTATCATCCAAACGTGAAGTTGTTTTGATCTGGTTATGAGAATTTGTTAGTCACGACTCGAGATATAATGTGATTGTAATAAAGGCATGTGTATATGATGCAAGTATTATGACGCCTGGCCAACGTGATAATAGTTACATCATATAACTTGAACTTATTGGGATCATATGATTTTTTGAGCAGCGCCTGAACAATAAGTTGGTTGATTCGGGAACTTTATCCGTATAAGAGAGACGTTTGTTTAATTCTGAAACTCCGTTGTGAATGACATCAGTGGAAGGAAAAGAATTGAAGAGCCAGATTTAAGAAGTGGTTTCATCTGTACAAGTGTGTAACATTAAGGTGCTTCTATTTTTTTTTCAGGGAGAAGAATGAAGTTGTGGATTGATTTCTGGAAGCTAAATCGTGTCATGTATCGTGTAAAGGGCGAGATGTTCCTAGAAATTCTTTTGTACTCGTTATGATCTCTATGAGCGTTGTGATGCCAATTGTATTGGCTAATACATCGACTATTCCTATGAAATTGATAAATCATGTCTTTCATGAATACTTGGAAAATTTGTCATAGTATGACATATTGGTGTGTTCAGAGACGATAGAGAAACACGAGGATCATCTTCGTATTTTGTGTTGATATTTCTACGTTAGGAGAAACTCCATGTGATATTTTCAAAGAGTAACTTTTGTGGGAGGAAGAACGAAAGGAGAATTTGGAAGAGCTGGAAAGAGATTTGTTTCCACCTAGGAGGAAGAAGACTTGGCTATGCCCTTATGCAATACGAGGAGATTTCAGTTATGCATCAACATATCTAGAACAGTAGGAGGTGAACTATCCGACGCATGAATCGAGAGTGAATTGTGGCAGACATGAAGGAAGCAGTTTGAGTGAAGCACGCAGTTCTATCAACTCTATTCATCTTAGTTGTACTAATATGTATAGAGTCTTGAAGCAGGAGTTGGACGGGATGGTATGAAGACGGTGGTGACTACATTGATGATTTTCGCGCACAGACAGGAAGGACAACACGAGTGGAGTTATAGTAGAACATTGACTAGGATGGATTGCTTGGAAGATCGGTAGGGATTTCTTTCGACAGAAGATTATTCAAGCTACATGGCGCACCTGCAGTGATCGTGACACAGAATCCCGTTTTGCAGCACGCTTCCAGAAGAGGTATAGAAGAGTTAGATATTTTGGCATTTGAGGAAGCTTTAGTTCGCGATACGTTAGTTCTTGGATTCATTCTATTCGTACGATTATTCTACCCATTTTGTTATGCCTTCTGATAGGTTTTGACACTCTGATTTGTGATTTTAATCGTCTGTACGAATTTATTTTCCATCGCTTTATGTGACTCTTGATACGTCTGATGATTCGATTTGTGATCCTCGATTTTGGCAAGTTCCTTTATTCGTTCAGAATTTAGTAGGAGTTGATGAAGTTTTATCAGTTAGCGCTATCTCCGTGTTTGCCTCGTAGGTATTTGTGTTTCATGTATCTCTTTGTGAGATTACAACTATCATCTGTCATCTGTCATCTGCTACGCATTTGTTTCGCATTCGTTGGATCAGATTTGTTACGATTTGTGTTTTGTGGAAAGCCTGGGGCTATCCTTATTGTTGGGATCGAGTCATGAGAAAAATTTAATGGTTGTAAAGATTCTTTTGGAAGAACTTCCCCAAGCGTGAGGTTAGTTGTGACATTTTTTTGTGATTTGCTACGCCTCCGTTTAACTTGTGCGATGCCAATTTCGCGGACGAAATTTTTATTTTTAGAGGGGAAGAATTATAACGACCTAAAATCCAAAACGACATTTGAACTTCTAATGCGAACTTACCCTAAAGTCTAGGAATACTTGGCTAATTTAAACAATTATATTAAAAAAAAAAAAAAAAAAAAAAAAAAAAAAAAAAAAAAAAAATCGTAAGATAGCACATGTATGATAAATCTTGTATGGGTCCGAATATGTTTAATTTTATGCACCATTATATACATTGAAGAAATAACAATTATTTGAAAAGTTTGAAACAGAAGAGTTAGTCATCAAATGCTCCTATTGACTCGGCAACTTCTGTGCCATATCTCCTTTATATTTGCCTTCACTTTGTTCTCTCTCAAACCGTATACAAACTTCAAACTTTACACACAAAACCCTAGCAAATAATACAAAGTCGGCAACTTGTTCTTGTCATTCTTCGAGTGGTGCAAGGTAGTACGTTGGAGGTTTTTATTGGCTTGGTCGTGGGCAGTTTCAAAAGGGCCTAACAGGTGGTTGATCGTGGTGATATTGGGTTCGAAGGTTTTGGTGTTAGTTCAATAAGGTTCTGGTCTTGGTATTGTTTTGTCACTGTTCCATTCGTCCTATCGTCCTAGAGGTATTCTCATCGTCCTCCCTTGTTTGTTTTGGTCATACGACACACATATATAATTATAAGCTAACGATAAAACGGGATAAACGATCATAACTGTAGTATAAGTATTAAGGGGTGGTCTCATGAATCTGTGATATGAATAGCTTATATAAGTGACACATGAAATAAAAGATGAAACACATATGTCGATCTCTATTCTGTTTGTTTTTCGAATACGGTTAATGTGCCTCCTTGGTATTTTCAGTTGAACATGCCTGCGATATGTGGCTGTAGATACGAATTTGAAACTAAAGGGTAACCTAAATCATCATCATGTTAAGTCAAATACATGCATGACCTGTTTTAAATCATGAAGATGGAAAGTTATATGTGTCAAGATAGGCAGGAATACATAACGTATATTAAAATATATTGTGTGAGTGTGATTGTCGTGTGGTTATATAAGAAGGACACGCATGTTATACAAATAAAACGTCTTTGTGGTGTCTACGTATGAGTTTTGGATATATGTTGTGTCGTGTATACCTATGAGTCGTATAACATGTTAGTTTTAGACGTATGATATGAATTTATCTCATAAAGCATGGATCAGTTATATATAAAATATGCATGTACAATATTATACAATGGAATTCTAATCTATAATGGGGTTGAATGTGTAGTCTGTTCTTGTCAATGTCTTTATTCAGCCCATGTTCTAAATATACTAAAATCTAGCCATGCACCAATCACTAATTTGATATTAATATGATACGTAACACAATAGAAGTTTTGGCAAACAATGAAGTTATGTATTATGCATGAGTTGTACGTGGGAGTTGTGGGCTAAGTCTCGACATTTAACTTGTTTCTGAGTCATGTGTTTATGGCTACGTGTGTCGCGGGATATAACAACTTGGTGTCGCGTATTCAGTCTCATATATCGACCCTTATGTTCATATCGCATGCACGGTTTTGAATCACACATAACAGGAAGAAAATGATAAAGGTGGCGATATGATTTTTGTATCACAAGGTCGAATCGTTATATAATAAACTAAAAGGGTTAATTCGTAAAAAGAAGTAGACTTATTATATTTACACTTTAAACCCTAAACTTTATTATATTTACATTTGTGACTCTAAACTTGATAATATTGACATAATTAACCCTAAACTATTATATTGGTCATTCTAACCTTAGATATTATTAATCGTCCATTATAACATTAAAGTATTAAATTATTAAATCGGAAAACTTACTATAAATGGAAAACTATTGTATTTGGCAAGTTACTAAAAATGGAAAGTTCTAAAAATAGAAAGTAAACTAAAATGAGTAATCTGATTTAAAATGAGCTTATAAATAATGAGACGATCATTAATCCATGTAGATTCGCTGAAGAAGGAGTAACTCCTGATACTTGTGTTTTGGATATGTTTTCGTTGCGGTTAAGGTACAGATATTCTTCCCTTTTCAGTAGGGACTTCTCATGACTTTCTTTCGATCCTCGACACTGCTAAGGTTCCCTTCAGTTATGCCATTGCTATGTTCCCCATTTGATATGATTGATATGATCCATTCACTACTAGAACTTAGTGGAATAGCGACGGAAACAACGATGGACACTAAAAAGTAGCAGATTTCCGACATCAGAGCGACACCTTTAGCGTCATGGCCGTCGATAGATGTTGCAAGACATGTCGCGACCTATTCTCAAGGGTAATAATGTCGCAATGCATGTCGCAATGATTGTCGCTATCCAGAGTGGCATGTTTGAAAGTCGCAATAGAAGTCGCATATTTACCGCCTTCCTTGCTTTCATGGCAATACATGTCGCTGGAATTACGTCTTTTATGTGTGTGTCGCAAAATACGTCGCTGGTTGGCTTCGTAGTTATATGATGTCTCAAATTTAGTCATTTTTTTTCATAGTTATTTCAGTTTTATCAATAAATTACTCTTACCATATATTTTTTACTTTTTAGACACAAAAGCATTAAAAAAAAAAAAAAAAAAAAAAAATTACCATATAATAAACATTTTCTCCATATATGAATCGATTATCTTCTCTCATCTCATGTATACGTACACTATCCCAATTTTAATCGATTATATTCACCTAATTGTCTTATTCCCAATTTTAATCTAATCTTCTCTCATCTCAGCTCATCTGTGAATCGAACAGCACTCTCTCAGCTCAGGTCACCATATGTTTAATCGAGTGTTTGATTCTTTAATCGAGTGTTAGATTATTTATGATGTTTAATCGAGTATTTGATTAATCAACTGTGTTAGCTTTTAAGTATATGGAATCGATATTTGATTTTAACTTATTTATGTGTTAGCTTATTTATGATCATTGATAATTCATGCTTAACTGAAATTTATGAAGTGTAGACTAACTGTTCGACGAAATGTCTCACTAGTTTCGTGTATTTTTTTTGCTGAAAACATATTAAACTGTGAGTGTAGACGAAGTGTTTGATGAATTGTCTCACTAGTATCGTGTATTTTTTCTGCTGAAAACGTATTGAACTGTATGTGTAGAGTGTAAAACAAGTGTTCGACCAAATGTTCTTTTATAAGTTATGTTATAGAATATGTGTAGTAGTAGTAGTAATTCACTTACGAAAAACGTAGCGTAATGAAGACAGGATATGATAGGATTTATACGTTATTTAGCTATATTTTGTACAATGTGTATGAATTTACTAACAAAAAACGTAGCCTAATAGAATTTATGTGATTTAGCGGATGTAATCGAGACGCAAGAGCTTCCTATGGACAATATGTAGTGATTCACTCATGAAAAACAATAGGATAGGATAGTATTATGTGATTTAGTGGATGTGATAGAGTTAGTTCACAGACACATTGGCTTCTTGTTGCTTACAATATGTAGTAATTTACTCATATAAAATGTAACCTAATGACGTGAGATTAGGATTTATATGTGATTTGGTGGATGTGATTGAGTTGTTGTAGAAGTTGTTATGTACAATATGTAGTAATTTACTCACAAAGTTGTAGCCTAATGACGTTAGGATAGGATATATACGTGATTTAGCGGATGTGATTGGTTGCTATAGAAGCTGTTATGCAGAATATGTAGTAATTTAATCACGCAAAATGTAGCGTAATGACGTTAGGATAGGATTTATATGTGATTTAGTGAATGTGATTGAGTTGCTGTAGTAGGGGTTATGCAGAATATGTAATAATTTAATCACGCTAAATGTAGTGTAATACTATAATGTTGGTAGAGAATTGATGCTTGAGCAACCAACACGATATATGTGCTGAGTAAATCGTACGTTAAATGAATGGACTAACAATGTACTATAGGACTGTAAAATGACAAAATAAAAAACAAGTAACTCAGGATTTACGGACCTAGTAATGCTTGGAGTCTACACTTAAGACAATGAATGCTATGGCATGTAACTGCATATATATGCATATATATAATAGTTCTTGGTATTGTAGTTTTTGGAGCTGTTATTTTGCTATTATTAACTGTGACAAATTCTATGAAAGAGATAGTAATCTTATGATGTATTGTTATACTAATTAGTGTTTGGTGGTGTTCTTCAGGGGCATGCTTAAAAAAATGTTATGTTCAGTGCTTTAGTTTTCTTTGTACTTTAGTTTTCTTGAGATGTTATGTATAGAGCAATTGGTTTCTGGTACAGGGTTGTCTAAGATCGATAACTTTTAAGCTAGAGTTTGTATAGAGAAAGTAACTTAGCTGTGCTGGAATTTAGTTGAAATCGGTTTAGGTGGAATTGTGGTGATTATGCTGTCTGTTATCTGAGCTATGCTGGATTGCTTGGCAGTCATTATGTGGCATCACGTTTGCACACTGAGAACTACCATATAAGTGCCTTCTATATACAACTTTCCTGGCTTCGCCACTGGCCACTACCATTTTCATGGAAGTTCATTGTGTCTCTTTGATGTACTTGGTATATCAGTAAGCTGCAACGCGATGTTTATTTTATTTGGTAGCTAACTAATAGTACCGATATACTCAAAGGAGTTTGACCCACTCCTGACTTAGACCTGGAGTAGTTTATAATCCACAAAGTAGCTAATGGGCAGTAAGCGTATGGGCAGTAATATGGGCCAAAAGCGTATGGGATTGACAAATACTATTATTCTAAGGCCTTGAATAAAAGTCAATAACATATGTAAGACATAGCTTAAATATATTAGCTACTTGCGATTTTTTTTAGATTTCATCTCATGACTTATAGTTTAAGGGAAAAAAAGTCAATAACATATGTAAGACATATGATGAAAAGTATTTACCTGTTAGTTGACACCACCAGATAGATGTTATTTCGATACGAAGATATGAAACGTCAAGACATCGACTAATTGATATGAAAAGTAAATAATTGTATTTGATCAACTGTAACAAAATTAGAATGAAAGAATGAATTAATATATATGTTTTTTTATTAGTGGGTAGTCTTTTTCAATATTTAAATGTTGACTATAACTTTAATAAGCTAGCCACCATGCATTGCCAGTACGTAGTTGATAGCAAAATAGTCATCTTTAGGTATCATCTTTTTGTAAGTCTTTCAAATATTGTATTTCAAATGTTGTAAGTCTTTAGGTATTACTCCGTATCTTTTTGTAAGTCTTTCAAATAATGTATTTTGATTATTATTGTTTTTTCTGTATTGTTGTTTGACAATTGCTGAAGTGGCATGCTAATGATGGTTTCCAAAAGGTGAGTCGTAAAAAGAAAAAAGGTAAAGGCCAGTCTGGTTTAGGGAGTCAGTTTGGTACGTCTGTTAAGCAGACTGTCAGGTATGAGCCTAAGAAGGCTCCTAGTGAACCCAAGAAGGGAGCTACTAATAATGTGCCTACTTCGTCATCTAAGTTGAAGTCTAAAGGTCCCTCCTCTAAGGGAGGTGAAGTGTCTACATCCAATCCTTATGATGTTCTTGCTACTGAAGAAGATGGTGATGATGATTGTGTGGATAACATGTATGATGAATCAGCTAATTTATTCTCTAACTTTGCTAAAGGTGGAAGTTCATCTTTCACGGATGCTGCTGGTTAGCTTGGTTAGTTTCTGTTTCTTGTACTAGGTTCTTTTTGATTCTAGAGTTGTCAAGAGCTTTTGGCTTGTCAAAAGCTCTAGGTTAGTTTGTTTATCAAGCTGTTTTAGCTTGAGGTTAATGTCGTTCTTCAGCCACATTCCATTTGTACTTAAACGTTTTGGTTCTAATATATTTACCAGGGTGCAGGATTACTCCCCTTTACCCAAAAAAAAATTGCTGAAGTGCACAAAAAATGACATTCAACCGTGAATGGATGTATAAAATCGGCACTAGTGAGTTTTATGATGGAATTGAGGAGTTCATAAAACAGGCAGATAGTTTTGCTCGGTCTAAAGGTTTCGTTGATGGCACAGTCCAATGCCCATGTAACAGCTGTAAAAACCTGTGGAGGAAAGGTATAGAGGATGCTAAGTATGATTTGTATAGGTTTGAATTTATCCCAAATTACTATGTATGGGACAAGCATGGTGAGAAACCTTCTAAAAGGATCAATCGGGAATTACCTAATCGTGCTAAAGCTGTGAATTTAGCTCATAACATGGTTATTGATGCGGCTGGCTCACAATTTGAGGATCTGATTTTTGAAGCACCAAGCCCTCCACAACCTCCGAATCCTGAAGCTAAAAGGTTTTTTGACTTGTTATCAAAAGCAGATGAGCCATTGTATAAGGGTTGTCAAGGACACTCAACTTTGTCAGCAGTTTCAAGGATGCTAAATATCAAATCAAATTCCAACATGAGCCAAAGTTGCTATAACCGGGTGATGCAGGCAATAAAGGAATTTATTCCAAGATCTACAATGTGCTCTAACTATTATGAGTCAAAGAAGATGGTTTCACAACTAGGTCTGGGGTACATGAAGATAGATTGTTGCCCAAATGGTTGCATGCTCTATTATGGCAAAGAAAATGAGGGTCGGGACAAGTGTTTTAAGTGTGATCATGCTCGATATAAACCTAAGGAACAAGGAAGTTCAAACGGAAAACAAATATCATACCAGTACATGCATTATTTGCCGCTAACACCAAGATTGCAACGCCTTTACATGTCTAAGGAAACAGCTCAATACATGACATGGCATCATGAAAATAAAAGAGAACCTGGTGTGTTATCTCACCCGTCCGACGGAGAGGCTTGGAAGAAATTTGATCAAAGCCATTCTTATTTTGCTGCAGAGCCGAGGAATGTTAGGCTAGGCCTTTGTACTGATGGATTTACGCCCTTTGGGATGTCCTCTACCGCATATTCTTGTTGGCTAGTAATCATGACACCATACAACCTACCTCCTTGGATGTGCATGAAAATTCCATACATGTTTTTGACATTAATTATTCCTGGTCCACATAGTCCAAAGAAGAATATTGATGTGTTCTTACAACCTTTAATAGGTGAGTTGATTACGTTGTGGGAAGACGGCGTCGTTACCTATGATGCATTTAGGGAGAGAAATTTTAATTTGAAAGCTGCACTGATGTGGACAATCAATGATTTTCCAGCTTATGGTATGTTATCTGGATGGAGCACTCATGGGAGGCTTTCTTGCCCGTATTGTATGGAAAAAAGTAAAGCCTTTCATCTAACGTATGGCAGAAAGACCTCTTTTTTTGATTGTCATCGTCAATTTTTGCCAATGGATCATCAGTTTAGAAGAAACAAAGATTCTTTTACCAAGGGACGAGTTGAGAATGATGCACCTCCACCTAGGTTATCTGGTCAGGAAACATGGAGACGAGTTCACAAATATCCAAAGGTGACTGATGTAAGCTATCCCACGGAAAAAAAATTACCAGGATTTGGAGTGTGCCACAATTGGACAAAAAAAAGTATATTCTGGGATTTACCTTATTGGAGTAAGAATCTTATTCGACACAACCTTGATGTTATGCATGTGGAGAAAAATGTTTTTGACAACATCTTCAATACAGTGATGGATGATAAGGATAAGACTAAAGATAACGTTAAAGCTAGACAAGATGTCAAGGAGTATTGCTGGCGTCGTGAGCTGGAATTGGTCATGGAAGCCAATGGAAATACTTTAAAGCCTAAAGCTTTATACACATTAAATAAAGAGCAAAAGAAAGTAATCCTTGAGTGGGTTAAAAATTTGAAGTTTCCAGATGGATATGCTTCCAATTTGTCGAGGTGCGTATATCTACAAAGGCGTAAAATGTGGGGCATGAAGAGTCATGGTTGTCACTTTTTCATGGAGAGATTATTGCCAATTGCATTAAGAGAAATGTTGTCTGGACCGATATGGAAGGCAATGACAGAAGTGAGTCTTTTTTTTAGAGATTTATGCTCAACTACATTGAAAGTGGAGCAATTAGAGAAAATGGAGAGAGACATTGTGGTAACAATGTGTAAACTAGAAAAGATACTTCCACCAGGATTCTTTGATCGCATGGAGCATTTGTTAGTTCACTTGTCGTATGAAGCAAGAGTTGGTGGTCCTGTTCAATACCGATGGATGTATCCATTTGATAGGTGATAATTTTAAATACAATGCAATTTATTATTAATTTTTACTTTAGATGCTTCACTCATACTATTCTTGGTTTTTGTAGATATTTGTATCACCTAAAGAAGAAAGTAAAAAATAAAGCGCGGGTTGAGAGTTCAATATGTGAAGCTTACATTATGGAGGAAATATCACACTTCTGCACACATTATTTTGAGTCACGCGTTGAAACAAACTCAAGAAGAGTTGGTCGAAATGATGATGGCGGAAATCTAAATCCTAACAAGTTTAGCTTATCAATTTTCAATCATCCAGGAAGGCCTTCAGGAACTTGCAAACGGCGTTACTTAGACGATGACGAATATGCTGTTGCTACCTTTTATGTTCTTCAAAATTGCGAGGAAATTCAACCTTTTTTAAGGAAATTTGAAGCAGAATTGAAAGTAGAAATGCCAAATATGACTACTGTTCAACTCATTCGTGCGACAGAAGAGAGGTTTGCGCGTTGGATAAGAAATTATGTATGAGTTTAATAGCTTTTATGAATGAATGTTTCTGATTGAATTCCTTGATATAGGCCTTATTATTCGTCTAATTTGTAGGTCCTTGATCCATCTAATAGTAACATGGTCAACGATAATATAAAGAGCTTAGCCATTGGTCCAAGTCGACATGCACGAACATGGCAGTTGTATTATGTGAATGGGTTTAACTTTCACACAATGCATCACAGTTTTGGCCGGAAAACTTCGAACACTGATTTATGCCTTGTTGGTGAAGATGGAGATTATTACGGGCAGTTGAATGATGTTATTGAGTTAGAGTATACGAATTGTTCTAGGGTTGTACTTTTTAAGTGCGAGTGGTTTGACCCAGTAAAACATAGAGGATGGAAAATCCATAATGAGTTTGGGCTCGTAGATATAAACCACAAGAAGAAGCTAAGGAATTATGATCCATTTATTATGGCACATCAAGCGCAACAAGTATACTTTATTTCGTACCCTAGTATGCGCAGAGATAAAAATGACTGGTGGGCAGTGTGTAAGACGAAAGCTAGAAGTACTATTGTTGCTCCAACACAACCAATAGGCTCTGCCTACCAGGAAGATGGTAATTCAGTACCTTTCATTGTCACGGAAAATGATGAAGTAGAAAAATTACATGATGATGAAGAGGCCATGGAAGTAGTGGAAGTACAACAATTACAAGATGATGCAAGTGAAGAGGTTGAAGATGTGATTGAAGAAGAAGAAGAGTTAGAGGAAGTAGAATACGAAAGCGGTTCAGAAGAAGATAACGAGGCAAAAGAGAAAGAAGAGTGGCAAGATAACTTTATTGATGATGATTATGCCTTTTGAAAATCATAGACACATTCCTAATCCCAAAATCCAAAAAAAAACTACCACCAGTAATCCAAACACCAATCCCAATCATAGGAGGCCTGTTAGAGTTTCTTAAATGACCAATAGTCATGCTTAGAAAAGAATACCCAAAACTAGGATCTATTTTTGTTTTTTAATAAGAATTTTACTTTTTTGATTGGCCCAGAAGTGTCTGCTCATTTTTTTAAAGCAAGTGAAACAAATCTGAGTCAGCAAGAGGTTTATCAGTTTAATGTTCCTACTTTTGGTATTTGTGTTGTTTTTGACGTTGATTATTCTGTTAGGCAAGAACAGTTTAGGTTTTTTACTGAGGTTTTAAGGGTTACTAAGCTTAAAAGGCTATGTAGATATGATGGTTTCTGAAGCTCAGGTAAATTACTTTTTTTCTACTTTTTACCTTTATTCAGTATTGGGATGTGATTTTTTTATTGTTTTAGTACTGTGATCATAATAATTTTTAAGATTATATAGCTTAATTTATCGTCACCTTATTGTGCTACATAGTATACGGGTGCATTATTACTTTACTACTTTACTGTGATCATAATAATTTTTATTGTATACTTGATTGTTATAAATTTCACTAATAAGAAACATCCTATTTTACTCGAGTTTTCAGATGGAAAATGACGATGTTGATCAACAGCCCGGTGATGAAGATAGGCGTATTGTCTTAACAATTGAAGGAGGATCGTAAGTTTAAAAATATTCCATAGGTTTTTAGAGATATATGTATGTGTGTATATTCAGTCGTACAACTTAAATTTTAATGGTTCTATGTTTCTTTGTAGATTTAATCCCTCCAATAACGTGACGAGCACAATAACTGGCATATGGAAATCACGGTTTACAGGAGCATGGGATACTTGGAAAATTGTTCCTGAAGAAGACAAAGAAATTTGGTTTAACTCGTTCAAGGTATTACGTTTAATCCTATAAGTGAAGAAGATAGATCTATGAACCACTATAATGACTTTCTTAAACTGTCTTTACTTTCTAGTGCGTAAGTTATAAGCAGTGCCTATCTTCTTGCCTCACTCTTGTAGTATCAACTCTTTGAATATAGTGTATTGTTTGCTCTATGTATCAACTGCCACCTATATTGTTTATAGTACCACCATATGTACAGCTATTGCAAGAAAAATGGATATATGCAAGTTCTGATAATAACACTAGTAATTATTACAGTGGCATGTGATACAATAGGGAAAATGGTTTTAACTATGTAAATAAGTGCAGGTGTATAGCAAGCAGTAGGAAACATGGTTTGATAGTGTATTATGAGCTGTATTGTATGTATTAAGTTAAATGAAATGACATAACTTGAAACAAATGGATAGATAGCAATATCAGTTGGTTTGGTTTGGAATCCTTGCGTTCTTTTGTTACTGAGATATTTTTCAAATCATAAGTTTATAATCATGTGTAGGAGAAATACACTTGGGATGCAGCAATTAACCAAAAGGTTCGAACTTTGTTTAACTACCTTGGATCAAGAAGCCTTCGAGACTTCATGACTAGGGTAAGGATCAAAGGTCGTGCGCAAAAACCACCTTTCATGAATCAAGCTATTTGGGAAGGACTGTGGACAATTTGGGAATCACCGGGTTTTATAGCAAAATCTGAAAGAGGGAGAGCTGCCAGACAATCTAATAAGCGTTTGCATGTTGCCGGTTCAGTCTCGATCCCTAAGCACAGAAGGAGATTGGTGTGTAAGTTTTCTTTACCATGTTACTTATTTCAAACACTTTACTACTAAAGCAGTTTTGAACCTATCATTTGTCCAAAGGCATACTCACATTCCTTAACTGTCATGGAAAGTGCAACAAAAAGTGAGAAAATGTAGATGCTTATTATAGGAATTACCTGTAATCTACTCTTATGGTTACTTCTGCAAATGCCTGGAAAAAAGTGATAAAATATAGCATCTACTATCATTATGTTAGGTGTTGACACCAGAACCCGTTGATTCCTTTTTCAATAGATTTTATAATATTGTACCACTAATTTGGCACACATTTAATGTTCTCTGTTCTATGTTTTGGGAATATGGTTGTTGATGTTATCCGTGTAGTATTTGTTGGTTAGATAATTGAAATTGTAGTATTTATGTGCTTAATCGATTATGCTGCTAACAACAGGGTACTATTTTTGTTGTTTTATGATTATAGCAAAAAGAACTAGGAAGGGATCCAACTGCTGCAGAACTTTTTTTTCGGACTCACGTGAAGAAAGACAAGAAGACTTTTGTCGACAATGAGGCAAAAGAAACCTGGGTAAGTTGTTTTTTTTACTTCTTGAGAAAATTGTTGGTTTTTGAATAAGCAAGTTTTACTTCACATTTGCTAAATGTGTCATAATTTTTGTTAATGATAGGAACAATACATGGCAAAGTATGGAGCAGAGGACTCTCTCGATAAGCAATCAGGAAACATAGCAAATATATACATTAGATGGGCAGAACATGTTGGTTCAAAGAAAGGGAAGTTCTATGGTCTTCCATCAGGGTTCGATAGATATATTTTTGATCATATTGTTGATTCCATTGGGCAAACTTCACAAAACCATGAATTAGTTCAGTTACGAGAGATGTTGGAGTGCCAAAAGATTGAAAATGATCTTCTTAAAGCTGAGCAGGAGTGTATGAAAGCAACACAAGAAGCACACTCGCAGAAGCTTGACCATATTTTTGAATCTCAGAATTTGCTAGAGAACGATATAAAGATAATTCAGGGTGCTACTCAAAAGGTTCTAGATCTGCTTCAACGCCGACAACCTACTGCTTAGA
>JARVZY010004398.1:0-27741 GCA_030686995.1 Artemisia argyi
ACGATTGTGGACAATATCGAAGATTATGTCGACCCTAGATTATCACAAGTCATTTTTGGGGCCCCCTTTTGCGAGATCACTAATCTGATAATTGATGACCGGAACGGAATCATGACCTTCGCTGATGGAATAAGGAGGGTTTCATACCAAACGCCATACAAGAGAAGAGACCTTAAGGAAATCGATTGTGACGGGCTTGATAAGATAAGTTCCCAAATTATTTTGTGCGATGAAGATGTTCGGAGAGGGTGTAAGAACACTTCTGATTTATCATGTGGATTCTTTAAGGATGTCAGTAAGCTTGGTTCTAAGTATCGAAAAGATGTCTTCGAGTTCGAAGACCCGAAGTACTTACACTATGAAAGCGAAACTGGTTTAGAAGACGACCTAGAGAGTGAAACCAACGATGAGGTCACGTAGTAACCCATGACCTTGAGTCTAGCTACAAGACTCGTAAATAAAGAAAAGCGCTTCTTGGGAGGCAACCCATGTTTTGTGTGATTTTATTTTGTTTGTTTGTTATTTGCTTCCGTATGCATGCTTTATTTTTATTGTTGGTAGATCATGTTTCTCAATTAAATAGTGGAAATACTTTACTTTGTTGTTTTGGCCTAGTCTTAACTCCACCTAAAAGTATTTTTGCAAAAGATAAGTGTAAGGGGAAACCCCAAATATGTTTTTAAGAAACAAACCGATCATGATTCTCCACAATATTAAATGAACATGTATATTCGTATTTGTTAGAGTCAAATGCTTGTATTGAGTCATAATGAAGTTTTGCAGGATTTTCCAGGAAGTAGGACCAAGTTTTTCCAGAAATTTTCCGGAAACTTAACATAAGAATTTCTGCAGATCACTTCTGACGGCGTCACGAGTTAACTCTTGATGGCGTCGCGTGTAAAAATCTGGAAATTTTACCGGTTTTGTTTTTCTAACGGAGTCTTATGGTTTTTGTGAATTATTAAGTTTTATAATCTCCAGGAAATCTACGAACTTCATTCCACAAGCATTATATCTTATTTTGTTTTATAGGATTTAGTAACTTATATAGGATGCCGCTGATTTTATGCAAGGTTGTCTTGTCTATTTTCTCAGGATTTACAGGTTATGTATGACAAGAAGATGATTTATATTCTGGAAGGGAAGCTTTGATTGTTCATTTTCTTGGAGGAAGATTTAACCTGGTCACCTTATTATCCATACCGAGCGAATCAGGGGAGTATTTGATTTCATTCTTTTTACTTATTTCACTTTTACATTCTTTACTTGAATATTGGGGACAATGTTCATCTTAAGTGTAAGGGGAGGGTAAAATGATGATACCTTACATGCACACTTTCGCTTGAGTTTGTTTTGTTTAATAGTAGATGTGTAATAAAACTATGAGAAATACTTGTTAGTGCAATTTTAGTGCCAAATTTAAAATTTTTTACAACATTTAGGAGTGAAACTTTAGCCATAGCAAGCGTCTCATGGATAAGAGATTGTATGACTAGCACATAACCGTATATTCAGAAAAATTTTCCACCCAAATATGTGAGGTTCGCCTTTAGATTTGATAGGAAAAGCATTTACTATTAGTGCTTATGAGTGTACCGGTAACATTTAGATTCTAGAACTTGCGTTAGTGATGCATCCCGAGACCGCTAGTGAGACTACATTCGTGTAGTAGGATTTACTACATGATAAGAGGCATTAGGATCGCCCTTGTGTTAAACCCGTATCATAATTACTTGACCATTTAAGTCATATTACTTGGCTAGTTAAGTCAACTAATTTTTCCCACACCTTAGCGTTGTACTCATTTTTAGTACACGAAACCCCTAGTACACCCCTCCGAGCCTATCTTTTCATTTCTAACTTTAAGCATCTTACTTAAAGGAAGAATTTGTTACACCCCACTTAAATGTACAACCAAATCGCCTTAGCCTTCCGTGTATGCACTCATTTTTAGTGCATTATTGTTATTTGTTAAACCCTAAGTTAACTATCTAATTGATTACATGGTTGCTAAGTCGAGTCATATCCTTGTACATATTGTTTTGGGACGATTGGGACTCATGGGTAAGTACTTATTTTATGGAGTAATGGGGAAGAACATCATATATTACCCCCGTATGTGCGTTAATCTTAAAAGTGCTCCAAGTGTTTTGATTTTCTTAATTCGAGTCATTAGATTAGTTATTGTAAAGTATGTAAAAATTCAAGTGTAAGGGGAATGTACATTCCCTATGATGTATTATTTTGGATGGTAGGGTAAGAGTGTATGGAAAAAAAAATTGAAAAATCAAGAAAAAAAAAAGAAAAAGAAAAGAGAAAAAACATACGGACTACCATCCCGTTTCATTTTATGTTTGTTTTATGTTTTTGTTATTTTTGATTTATTGTCTTAAGTTGAGTCTAGTCATGGCTTAGCAACGCCATATTGTACATGTAATTAACCAAGATTATTAACTCGCCACCCGTAAAGATTGCCTATATCCAACAAAACCGTGTATTCCATATCCCTACACCTAACGTTATAACCCTTTAAAAAGACCTCTTTGATAGTTTATTCTAGGTGCTTACGCCATGTGGTGGAGGTTTGATCCTTTCCCAAGCCTATGGTAATCTATTTTGCTATGACAGGTAGCGAGAGATATCTTCCGTTTCCATATTGTAATTTATACTCTCTTACACCCGAGAGATGTGAGTATCAAAACACTATTTGTGAGGTGCTTGTGTATGACCTCCGTGCTTGTCTTTGGTCTTTAGTGGAACGATTATTTATTGTAATTACTTTTATATTAGTGTTAAATGACCCCTAACTTGTATTTTGAGTAGAATAAAAACGCATTTGCTTGAGGACAAGCAAATCTCAAGTGTAAGGGTATATGATGAGGCGAAAAATGAACCACTTTTAGGGGGTCATTTAAGCCCGGAATTGACTTTATTTGATCAAATATTACCCTAAATCGTTCCTTTTGTGATTTTAGGTACTTTGGGAGAGAAATCTGGAAAAGGAAGCAATTCGGACGTTTTTGGAGCATAAAAGTGAAGAAAACGCCAAAGTCTTAATTTTCCTTGCTGGGAACAGTAGGTGACGGCGTCAAGAAGGAATTTCTGACGGCGTTAAGAGTAATTTCCATGACGACCCAGTACAGAATTGACGGCGTCACAAGGTAGGGCGTCAAGAGTAAAATGCATGACGGCCTGGAAACACATAACACATGACGGCGTCAAAAGTAGATCAAGGCAGTCCGAGAAGTATTTTGGCGGCGAGATGACGGCGTCACAAATTTGTTCTTGACGCCGTCAGACCCTATTTCCTATATATAGTTTTCTAATTTTCACATTAAAAAGAGAGAAGTTTTGGAGAAACCCTAAGTACGAACTTGGTACGAATTTTACAGGTTTTTCAAGGGTTCTCAGCCCTTGATCCCTTTCATGTGTAATTGAGATAAGTATTCTTTTAATTCAATCAATATGTCTATGTGTTGGTTGTCTATATCTTGTTCTTGTCTTAATTCTACCATGCTAGGCTAGATCTATCTTGTGTTTATGTGTTGATTACTTGTTTATGGTTGTATTGGATGAATGATTTCGATGTTAGTCTTAAGAAAACTGGCAGATCTCCAAATGGTAACATGCTTGAACGTCTTAGGAAACGTGAACTGACGTGCACTATGTTTTATTGGTTGTATTTAATGCATGAGTAAATTCTAATGATCCCATGTTAGGAGCTGTTAGCCGGCTCAACATAGGAGTGAAGTAGGCACTCATAGGATTGGGGAATTAAGTGCGCCACCCCATGAATGGTATTAAGGAATACAATCTGTCATCCACGCAACTATAACAAGTAATTAACATGTAAAAGATATCTAGGGAGTAGTGAAATCTAAGTAAACACATTTTCTCCACTTATTGCTCACAACCTTAGTTAATTTAGTTTATTTTCATTTCTAGTATTTTGTTTTGATTGCATCATTAGTATTGGGTTAGTTGACTAGCAACTAATTCCGCCCAAATCCTTCAAACCCGAGATTTTTACTTGCTTTCTAAAAAATATAAAAATACAAAAATAATCATCCCTCATCTTTAGAACTAGTATTTAGGTTTTCTAATCCTAGCGACACTATTCCTAGCTGAACGATCAATCCCCCGGTACTTGTCACTATACTATACTACAACGATCAGGTACACAACCTTGTGGGGGTTGTAAGCTTCTCAAGATCCCTTCAGAGGTAAAGCCTGGTGCGATTCCCACGTATCAGGTGTCTTGAAATGAGGTCTAGTGATGGATACCCTGTTCAAAACATAACAATCAGTGCTTACTGCTTCAGTCCAGAACATAGTGGGTAACTTAGAGTCTGCAAGCATGGATCTTGCTGCCTCTATTAAGGTCCTATTCTTTCTTTCAGCAACCCCATTTTGTTGTGGGGTTCTTGGAGTGCTATAGTCCCTTTTTATCCCTTTAGACTTACAAAGTTCTAACACCTAATGCCTTTAACCTTTTTATTTAGCTGGTTTTTAATAAGGGAAATGAATTCTTTTAAAATAGGAGATGTTTCATCTTTAGTTTTCAAAAAGAATACCTGATGATGTACCCTCCGATTAGCTCGAAGGACATCCCTTCGAGTCTGATCGTAACCTACATAATCGAAGGCTCTGGCTAGCCTCCTAGAACTTTCTTTGGCGTAAAACTAATCATCAATGATTTAGTTACCAAGTGGGAATTCGCCAATCGAAGGATTAAGCCCTTCGGGGTATCTCTCGATAAGTTTTATGGACGGAACAATGCCAAGTCCAATACTGGGGAGACCAAGTCTTACCCATGTCGCCTCTTCCTCTTTAGCACCCCCGCTAAACCCGGAGGAGTGGGACACTAAACCCTAGCGGTTACCACAAATCGGACGCCCCCATGATCTCTCTCAAATGTGTGACCACTCTCCAGGACCGTTTTCTTCACCTATAAATAGTCCTGGACGATGACAAATCTGGTCTGCAATCTCTCTCACCTTACTTTACTACGCTTACACTTAAACTCTCATACCGATCACTTATTCACACGCCGGAGGTGGTTCGCAGGGCTCAACCCCTACGCAATCACTTAACGTAGTGTTTTAGTATTTCTTATTTCAGGTTATATCCAAGCTTGGCGTAATCATAACACCCCTCATTTCCTTTGATCACCATCGAAGGCCTGGTAGTGCGAAATATTGTACAATCAGTAGCGCCATCCGTGGGACACGCTACAACTAGTCTCGTTATTTCCAATTCAGATACACCCACTATTATTCCGGCATGAATCCAGAAAGAGAAATTACACCCCCACCGGGTTTTTCGTCTTTAACCCCTTTACCCGCAACTGACACCAACGACCTTCCGCCAATCACGGCCTCCACCTTCACCACACGATCTCACCCTGAAATAACGCCCAACCATCACGCATCCACGTCAGCCTATCTAGAGCTCACCATTAGCCCCGCCTTTGTCGATGTTAATTACGAAGAGCTAGAGTCCTTATTAAGAGCTCGAAGGAGACAAATCAGAAACACGGAGATACAAAAGGAGTTAGAATATTCCAGTGACGAATATGATGAAGAAATTGAGATGGAGCCAAGACCTTTGATAACTAGGGCTCAACGCCCCATCCTGTGGATTGGGTCTCCTACGGGTAGAAGGGCTGGAGGAAGGAATTTGGGCTTTGAGGGAATCCCTGAAAGAACTCCCACGAGGAGAGAAGGGACTATTACTGAAGGTTCTCATGGAAGGAGCCAACAGAGGGAGAACGCGGAGGTGAACTTACCTCCCTTATTAGCAACACCTTTAGGGAGGGCCGAAGGAGGAGTTCCACAGCAACCCTCCCACACATCTGGTGTGGGAGGTAACCCGGGATCGGTCAACACAGGAGGAAGTTTTCCCCCCGTCAACTTGTATCCTTAGTTCCCGGTTCAAAATTACCCCCCAAATATTTATCCCTTCGTTAATGGGCAACCCGGAAGTCAGTACCCCTCACAAATGGCTGTACCTTACAATCACCCCATGATATACCCTCCGTACACCATGTATACTGGTTACCCTCCAAATACGAGTACTCCTCATCCTTTCTACGCTAGCCAACCTTCTTCAGGGGTACCCCCTACTCATAATCCATATCATGGCATCCCCATGAACATACCACCTTACACCCACGCGTACGTAGAGCCCGCTGGTCCTTCGACACCCTTTGTAAGATGGATCGAAGACTATCCATTGCCGGATGGTCTAAAGATACCTTCACATATAGGCACCTACGACGGAAAGGGAGATCCGGACAATTTCCTTCATTTGTTCGAAGGAGCCATTAGGATGCAGAAATGGGTCATGCCCGTAGCCTGTCACATGTTTACATACACCCTTCGGGATTTCGCACGTATTTGGTGGAATGGACAGAAACCAGAGAGCATCATCAACTTTGATGATTTGAAGGCTAAGTTTCGATCCCACTTCAGCCAGCAAAAGAAGTTCACAAGGACACACCTCACAGTGCACAACATTAAGCAGAAGGAGAACGAAAGCACGAGGAACTTTGTTACTAGGTACACTGACAAAACTCTGCAAATTCTAGGATTACATGAAGAACAACGCATTTCTGGCTTCATCCATGGCCTACGCAACCGGACTCTTGTCGAATTTTTATCTACAGATCTTCGGGCAACATACAAAGGCCTGATGGAAAAAACATACACGTGGATAGAGGCCAAACAAGTATCCACCAACGGGGCTCAGATGGAAAACGGCAAAGGAATAAAACCGTCTTCATGGGATGGGTCGAAGAACAAACATAAAAGCCATAATAGGTTTACCCTTACAGCAAGGGTCCGAACCATGGTTTATTAGGAAATCTCACAAAGTCTCCAAGGGATATTTTAGCGACAGAGAAGGCCGCAAAAGCCTTCAAGCAACCTCCTCGCATGATAGGAAAAAGCAAGAACAGAGACACTACTAAATATTGCCACTTCCACGAAGACTTTGGCCATGAAACAAATAGCTGTCGAGAGTTGAAAAAGCAGATAGAAGAGGCAGTAAAATCCGGGCAATTAACACATCTCGTAAAAGGGATAAGAAAGGGCAAAGAGAAAGCCACTAACGCGCAACTGGGAAAGGATAATACCCCCCCAGGAAGCTCATATCCTAATGGTTCGCTGGGATACCTCCCGATTGAAAAGAAAGGCCTCCGAAAGGGAAACTTACGCTGCAAAGGAAATAACGTTCCCATCCGAAACGGGAGAGTCCCCTTCAAAGGACCGAGTGATCATTAAGGTCGTAGTCTCAGACACGGAGATCAAAAAAGTTTATATGGACTGCGGGAGTTCCTGCGAGGTAATCTATGAACATTACTTTAGGAAACTCGGCCCTACAATCAAATCCAAGAAAGTCGATTCAAGAATGCCCCTGGTAGGTTTCTCGGGGGAACGATCGTGGCCTTTAGGTGAAATACCTCTGGAGGTAACGCTCGGAAGTGGAAAGCTTGCAAGAACGGAGATCCTCAATTTCTTCATCGTAAAATCAAAGTCACCCTACAACATGATAATCGGATGAACTGCTATGCAAAAGATGGGCATTATGGTCTCTACAGCTCATGCAACGGTGAAGTTTCAAACAGCAAGTGGTGTCGGAACCATATTCTCTAGCTATCGCGAAAGGAAGCACCAGGAAACCCAAGAGGATAAGGGAGATGGTAATCAACGGTGCGCAATGAACGTCAGAGGAGGCTCCTACCCCAAGGGGTACGTGGCACTAAACAACTCCCATCCAGTACGAAAGGTGGAAATGGGAAAGCAACTCCCTACCACTTTCAGAAAAAGATTGGAAAAATTACTCGAAGCCTACGAAGATGTGTTTGTAGGAAAATGTTCAGATATAACAGGAGTTCCAAGGTTGCTCACAATCAACGGCAGACCTTTTAACACAGAACATAAGCTAAGTGAATCCAAATACATCAAACCGGTCAGGAAGAAAACCCTTCAAGTGACACCTGAATAAAGCGCAGCAATCAAGAAAGAAGTAGACAAACTCACAGCCGCAGGAATACTTCGAAGGGTATTAAATCCACGATGGGTTACTAACCCAATCGTAGCCCAACGGAAAAATGGAGAATGGGTACTAAAGGTTGACTTCAAGGATATCAGCAAAGTTTGCCAAAAAGGAAGCTATTTGTCGGAAGGAGAACAGCTACCGCCACCTAGGGTTCGTTGGGAATGTTTCCTTAATACAAACATGGGATGCCATCAGATACAGATGACACAGGAAGATGAAGAAAAAGCATCCTTTCATGTAGACAATAACTCCTACTGCTTCAAACGCATGCCTTCTGGCTTACGGAACATCGAAGCCACCTACAATAGGCTGATCCAAAGGGTCTTCGATAAACAGATAGGGAGGAACCTAAAAATTCACGGTGAATACTTAGTCACCCAGAGCAAAACAAAAGAAGACCTCCTTCATGATGTAGAAGAAACCCTCATACAACTGAGAAAAATTAACCTAAAGCTAAACCCAATGATGTGTTCTTTCAGTATTGAAAAGGAAGGGTCAAATGAATGCCCGTTCGCAAGGCAAATGATTAGAACCAATCCATTCAATGAGGAAACCTCCTCAAAAATGCAAACGTGGAGAACACAAGTGAAGACTCAAAACCTACAAAGTGACTTGGAAACACTAAAAGCATTCCTGTCGAAAGGTGTTAACAGATCTTCATCTCTCTACAAGGTCCGCAATGAAATCATTAGCGACTTATCATATCCTTGGAACAAGGAAGCTGAAACATCCTTCCTAAGATGGAAGAATTGCATGGAGATATTACCAACAGTTACACCCCCAACCAAAGGAGAGGTGTTGTTCCTACACATAGCAATGTCCCCAGATGAGATCGGTGCCATGTTATTCGCAGAAAGAAGACAGCTACAGATACCAATATATTTTGTAAGCAGAGCTCCGCCGTACGTGGAACAAAGCTACGCGACAGCAGAGAAGCTAATCCTAGCCTTAATCCATGTCGCAAGACGTCTCCCAAGGTATTTCAAAGATCACCCTATCAGAGTAATCACGGATAAACCATTCGAAAGGATAATCCTGAACCCTGATGGGACGCGGAGGATGGTCAAATGGACTACAGAATTGGAGGAATATGACATAG
Organism: Artemisia argyi; assembly: GCA_030686995.1. Lineage (NCBI taxonomy): Eukaryota > Viridiplantae > Streptophyta > Magnoliopsida > Asterales > Asteraceae > Artemisia > Artemisia argyi. Next base: position 9,161 of record JARVZY010004398.1, read on the forward strand.
AATATGGAGAAAACAATCCTTTTGAGGGACAAAGTAATGAACCAGCTAAAACATGCGAATCAAGTATGTCCTCCAACAAGAAAGTCCTCCGAGCCAAACAAAAGGAAAAACACCACATATATAATACAGAGACGCGTTCGATCCCACACAACCAAGAACGTCTCGAACTCGGAACGGAGCAACAGGCTTCGACAAAGTAACAAAACTTTCCCACTCCGAATCGCAGGCTCCATAGCAATATGCCGCCCGTTTATAATAACAAAGGAAGCTTCCTGGAACATACTCCGAGGAAGAACATATGGATTGAGTCAAAAGTAACTACCCTCCTACGGCGTATGAATGACTTGCCAAATCCTTTGTAAGTCCTACGTACAAGACTTACAGTTTTTTTTTCTCTTATTATATATTATACTCTTCTCTTTTGGGAAAAAAGCATTAATGGTAGGCGTCTTAGTATTCATATGTACAAATGATGTAATCCTCCCCTACCCACTTAATGATATCACATATTTCCCTCGAATTTTTTGTCACATATAACTAGAAAGATTTGCTCAGCCAAGTAATTACAAGTTCAATGTTCGAAGGATGATACAAGATACTTATATCTTGTAGGCTATTAAACATCCAACATAATTCACATTAACTTTCCTAAATGGTCTTGGGGTATGCGAAGCCCTTCGCACTTAAAGGATGAAGACAGAGCGGGTCGCAACCCTCTGTCAGCAATTAAATTATACGATTGCTATAAAATCTTGGTTAAAAATACACGCAATAAGGCTCCCTGTTCTAAGCCTTAGGATGTATATTTACGTTTAATTAATAAACGATGAAGAGAAAGCATATAAGCAAATATGGGAAACACACCCATTATATTTAACCATTATCACAGCATATACTTTCTACTGCTCAAAAGATGATCCACATTGTCTAAGTGCAAACATAAATTGTTCATAACATAATACCATCAACCATATGGCATAAACAAACATTGTCTTAAAGGGTACATACCACCCTTGGAGCCAAATTACTGCAAACACTGCAGCCTTCACTTACCAGGAGACTTGGGTTTTTCATATTGAACTTGGGATGCTTCAGGACTGGCCTTGCTAGGGGAAGTTTCTTTTGTCAAATCAGCCTTCGGAGAGGACGGCTGCACAGCAGAACTTTTACCCGGAGACTGAGGCTTCTCAATGGCTAACTTTGGAGATGAGGGCTCCTCAGGAGTTGCTTTCATAGATGCAGGCTTCACAGGAGTATTCTTTTTGCTCACAGCCAAAGGCTTCACCCTACGTGGCTTATTCGAAAGAAGCGTCTCAACTGAAGCCATGGGGTCCTTGGTAGCATCAACAAGGAAGGGGTACTCTGCAGTTTCGAGGAGGTTGCTTGCATTATCATACTCTGCTTTATGAGTGGCATGGTAATAGGTTACCTCAGATAAGTCCACAGGCTTTCCAGTTGCAGCAATTTCCTCCAAAGTGGTGCATTTCCCATGATAGATGGCAGCATTGACAACATCACCTATCATTTTCCCTACCTCATTGCTGTGATATAACTCCGTGGCTATGTATGGGATGACCTTCGAGACAAAAGCAGCCCTATCTCTTTTCAGCGCATTATATTTGTGCCTGAGTCCATCGAGATCTTCGCGAAGCTTAACCTCCAGCTCACCCAGCTTCGTTCTCTCTTCTTCAAGGTTCCCACACTTGATCTCCAGCTCAACAATCTCCTCCTTGTAAGCCACGACCTTCGCCTCCTCCTTTCGAAGCCTCTTACATTCTGTCTTCACTTTGCTCAGTTCCTTTTCCAACCCTGCAATGTCAGAACGAAGGTCTTGTACAAGGGGATTCTGTTCAATATCCCTCAAAGCTTCTTCACACTTAGCTTGAACCTCTGCAAACTCTTGGTCCTTCTTCTTCTCTCTTGCCAAAATCTCATCCATCTTCTCCCTAGCAGAAGCAAGGGTTCGTACCACCTCCCTTGTTCGAGAATTGAGATGATTGTCCAACACAGCCTGCCTTGTATAGCTTTTGTCGTGTAGATCGCACAAATCCTCAATAGGCATGTTGATTAGCACAGACTTCCAACTCGGAGGGGTAATGTGCAAGGCAAGGCGATGGTAAGCCGAGGCATCAGGAAGCTCTTTGGTATTCGGAAGACCTGAGGAATATACAATCAATTATAAGACATATACAAATATTCCGGTCCAGTCAATAGCACATATACCTACCATGGATGTCTTCATCCAACACTTCAGCAGCTTTCTTGGTAATGATCTGACCTTTTTGACTAGTGTTCCTGGAAGGAGGTATTGGCAGAATCAATTTCCTTTTGGGAGTGGGCTTTACTGGCTTGGCACTCGTACGCTTCCTATTTCGAACCCTGTCAGCTATGCCAGAAGAAGAGCCAATAATGGTCACCTGATCATCCTCGGAGAGAGGGTCATCGGACTCAGCAACATTCACCACCAACTGAGAAGTCTCCTCTGCAATCGTTGGCTTTGATTTTTTCTCTGGTTTGGAAGGCTGCATGGAAGCTATGGGCTCCACCATTTGGGGATCGTCCTCCTGATTATTCACTGACACGGAGGGTGAACCAACCCCATAGCTGACTTCCTCAGGATTCCTCGGAAGGAAGCTTGTCTCCCTGGCACCATCGGCAACAACAAAGTTTCGGAAAGACATTCTTGCAAAACGAAAGAAAAAAGATAAATATCATCAGATAAGTTGTTCAAATTTATTTAAATAAGAGTATACATACTTTTTCCATCAAAAACAATTTCAGGCTTCATGGGGGAACCCTCCCAATGGTCAACAATACCAGCCATGTACAGAATGGGCTCGGAGAAAGACTGAACATTCACTGGATGACGAACAAGACGCTGATACAATGGATTCCTTCGAACAGTATAAGGTAACTCATCGTTGAAACGTTTTTTATCAAACCTGTATGCTTCATTCACTAAAGCAGGGTACTCTGAAGGTATTATTGTATCCTGAATGTAAAAGAAACTCCCTTTCCAGTCTATAATGTTTGTAAAAGGCTTTAACAATATGGTTGGGACATCAGGGTCCCCTCTCTTTGCCAACGTCAACCAATCCCCACCTGGATACAAGTTCATGAAACCCCTAAGTACTGTCGGTGTAGGCTCATATCCATAAGCTTTGCACATCACAATGACTGTTGTCAACTTAGCGAGGCCAAAAGGGTTGAACCTAGAGATGTGTACTTGATAGTATTGCATAAACTCTAAAATTAAAGGGTGGATCGGTATCCTAAAGTTTGACAACTTAAAGGCGTGGGTATACAGACCTACATATCCCTCATGTAGGACCATAGAACAACCTTAATCGCTTGTGAATCATGCTTAATCCTAGAGAGAGAAAGTAAGTAGAGAGAGAGACTGAGTGGGAACTCTAGTGTGTGAAATAATGACCTATGTTATTACTAAGAGAACCAACCTCAAAATGAGTTATTACAAGAGTATTTATACTAGAAGTCTAGGGCATCACTTATCTTTTACCTTATTACATTAATGGCCCTTAGACTTTTACAAAACATGAATAATAAGCATAAAATTCATCATAATGATATTCTAAAGCAACCTATTACTACACATTAATGACCGACACTTTTTATAAATAAAAATACGATTCTAACAATCTCCCCCTAAGTGTTGGTCATTGAGGTTGCGCGACGTTATCATCTTTGTCTTTAAACTTTAACATTCATAGGTCTTGACGTCTTTAAGAATCACTAGATGAATCATAGTTCCAGTTCATCATGCTTCATTGTTGTTGAAGTGATCCAATGATGTCATCTGCCTTTCGTTACTTCTGTGTTTGTGGTGGTTGTCTGCCATTCCAACATGCTCATACGTCTTAAGTCTTTGTGATACATGCATTTGTTGTTTCCGTTCTTTCACTTTGATCTTTGTCACTTTACTTTGTAGATTCTTCTTTTTGGCGTAGATTTCTTTGACTGTTGCTATCCTTTGATCTTTGTGAGACTTTGTGATGTATGTATGAGCATGTGGAATCCATTGCCATGGAGATGATGTATAGCTGCAGGTAAACAGTTAGCAATAAATCAACTGGTACTTACAGATAAGGAATTAGAGATCGTCAACACCATAGTGTGAAGACTCCTTCTAATCCTTATCCAGGCCGTTCCCATATCAGATACCCCCGAAGGAGCTTACGAGACCTACTAAGTAGCTCAATAACCGGGTGAGTCGCCGGGGATCACTCCACGACTGTAGACCGTTGAAACCACCGCGAACACTAAGCGTAACCCATAAAGAATTACCGAAGTGACCTGCTGTCAGGGCTGCTTGATGTTGACCCTGGCAGGAATTTCCGTTCAATCATTGAGAAATACATTTGTAATTCTCTCATAAACGTTCTCGGCAGATTGCTAAGATCTACGAAGGACTCGATAATTTACAGCTGATGTCCATTGATGTAGAACACCAGTTGTAGAAATACTAAGTGTTCCTAAGAGATCTTTAATGTATCTCAAGGCTCTAGACTCGATAAGTGCACACTTAGGTTTCCTATGCGGAGATTAGGGAGAGGTCTCCTGCCTCAATATCAACCATCTCTAATAGACAGGTCAATAGATTACACCGGTTCCCCGTGAGAATGAAACAAGCTCTTTTAAGAGAACTTGAGTGGTTAAGAAAGTTAAGTACAGTGCGTCACTGGGTCCATGACGTCTTTATCATCAATACCGGCGTCACCTTAGTAACAACCAGTTGCATACGAATTGAACCCGGTGTCTGCCCTAAGGTTGAACATATGGAGGGCTATTTCTTTTTACCCTTTTTCATAACTTTTCTTTTTAATTCTTCAACCCCTTCTTTCTCCTTTCTCATTTTCTCCTTTTTTCAATCATACCTAAGGACTTCTAATTCTACTCTATTGGAATTGTCCTTGGGTAGATCCCTCCGGCTATGGCGGATCATTGGACATAAACTTAACCATAATCACCTTATCACTCCATGATTATCCTAGATTTATTGATCACTTGCCATAAAACCTTTTGTGAAAATCTCTCAAAGTGTTTATGAATATAAACACAATTTTGTTGACACTTTTAGAGTTTTTGTTTCTTTTGAAAGACTCCCCCTTCACATGTGCTCATGGATTTTTAAGAAATTTGCACATGCGTGAGGAGTTGCACTTTTTGAATTGATCCACTTTCAGTGAACATGACCGATTCGAGACACGCTTACATCACTAGTTAGACTAGCTTGAAGTTATTACCCGCCCTGGTCAAGTCCAAAGAAAGTCTCTCGATACGGTACATTCTACTCACACAAGTCCTATTCGAGACACGCTTACATCACTAGTTAGACTAGCTTGAAATTATTACTCGTCCAGGACAAGTCTTTTCGATTACTGACATTTTAAGCTTCGTCAATTCATTGGTACTATCTGAGTCGAGCTCTTTTGAGATTCAGTCACAATCTTTAAACATCTTTGATCACATTTTAATCATGTCTTCTCCCCCTCACAAATAGCATATCGTGATATTTTTTATATCAATTGATTAAGAAAAAGCTTTTTGGAGAGATAAACAGATTTCATTTTGCATGAATACGGAACAATTTTGTTTTTGTACTCCCTCTTAATGATAGCGCATTTTAAAATCAATTAAGGGTTTAGAGGGAGTTATCTTGAGCACTAATTTTGAGAGATTTTGAGAAATCTTTTGAACAATCTTGAAAAAGTGCTCAAGAATTCTGTTTTGAAAACGAGTTTTTGTTTGAAGTCTTTTTCGTTTGTTTAGACTCGAACTTTTTGAAAAAGATTTCGTCCTTGAAAATACGAGTCCTTGATTTGAAAGAATCAGAAGTCATCATTCGTGTCCGGGTTTCGTACTGAAGTATACGAAAGCCATTGTGAAGAAACTTTTGAGAAACGACATGTTTTAGAAAAACATTTTAAAGAACTCCCGTTCAAGCATCTGTACATGTCCTTATCATTGTTGAATGACATTTCTAGAAACGTACAGAATATTGATTTATACGAGAGACATGTCATGAGAAGAATATTTTTGGATTTTTTTATTTTATATTGTTTTTGTATTTTTTGAAATTTTATATTTTTGTATTTTGTTTTTGTTGGTTTTTCAAATTTTGTATTTTGTTTTTTTCAAAAATATTTACAGCGAAGCGATTTTGAAAACATTTTTCAAGAAGATTCGAGAAGACGTTCTAGCTCCTCAGGAGTTAGGCTTCGCATGCCAATTCATCGAACTAAATAGTCAAACCATTCTTTTGGAAGAACTTTAGTAAATAGATTGGCAAGTTGGTAATCAATCTTAATGAAAAATAATTCAACAGTACCCTCTTCCACGTGTTCTTTGATGAAATGGTAGCGGACTTTGATATGCTTCGTCTTAGAGTGATGTACGGGATTGCACGAGATGGCTATGGCACTTTTTGAGTCACAATACATAGGTATTTTGTCAAAAGTAAAGCCATAATCTGTGAGATGTGTCCTCATCCAAAGAACTTGGGCACAACACGCAAATAGAGACACATACTCGGCTTCGGCGGTTGATAGCACAGTACAATCCTGTTTCTTTGACGACCAGCTTACTAGCTTTTCACCCAAAAATTGTGCTCCACCTGATGTACTCTTTGTTATGACTTGATCTCCTGCATGGTCGGCATCTGAAAAGGCTGTTAGATTAAACCCCGAATCCTTCGGATACCAAAGTCCCACGTTAATGGTGCTTTGTAGGTACCGAAAGATCCTTTTAACCTCTTTGAGGTGAAGTACAGTAGGCTTTGCCTGAAACTGTGCTAACAAACAAACAGCAAATTGAATATTGGGTCGACTAGTAGTTAGGTACATGAGAGAACCGATCATGCTCCGATATTTCTTCAGATCGATGGGTTTCCCAAACAAATCAGCACCAATTTTTGGTGAAGTGACCATTGGTGTACCAACAGAATCACAATTTTCCATTCCATGTTTTTTCAAAATCTCTATTGTATATTTAGCTTGATTGATAAAAATACCACGAGGGGATTGATGTATTTGTAAACCAAGAAAGAATTTTAGTTCCCCCATCATGGACATTTCAAATTTGCTTTTCATGAGATTTTCAAAATGTTTTGAATGGTTAGGATTGGTTGATCCAAAAATTATGTCGTCCACGTAAATTTGAACGATCAAAATGTCATCTTTGAATTTTTTAATAAACAAGGTGTCATCAATCGTTCCTTTGGTGAAATTGTTTTTTAGCAAGAAAGATGATAGTTCGTCATACCACGCTCTTGGAGCTTGTTTTAAACCATAAATGGCTTTCTTAAGCTTGTAGACGTAGTCTGGATTATCTTTGTCGATGAATCCCTCTGGCGGACTCACATACACTTCTTCTTTCAGAGTTCCATTCAAGAAAGCTGTCTTAATGTCCATCTGATAGACTGTGATGTTTTTGTGAGCTGCATAGGCTAAGAAAATCCGGACTGCTTCAAGTCTAGCTACAGGCGCGAATGATTCTTCGAAATCTATCCCTTCTTCTTGTGGATAACCTTTAGCCACGAGACGAGTGTTGTTGCGAATTATAGTCATTTCCTCATCCAGTTTGTTCTTCCACAACCACTTGAGATCAAGAACACATTTATCAAGTGGTCATTCAACAAGTTCCCAACTATCATGTAACTCGTATTGAAGAATTTCCTCCTGCATCGCTTCTATCCATGGGTATTCTGCCATTGCTTCCCGAATGTTCTTAGGTTCTTTGAGGCTGATTGAGCAAATGTAAATGCACAATTCGAGATCAGTGGCAAGTTGTCTCCTCGTCTGAACTGGCTTTGAAGGTTCACCAATAACGTGTTCAATTGGATGGTCTTTTGTCCATTTGAGTGTAGAAGGGTACCTTATGTTAAACATATGTGTGTTAGATGGTTCTTGTAACCTTGAAGAAGATTCAACAGAGTCTGTTGCAAATGGGTTTTCAAATACTTCTTCTTCTTCTAACACAACATCATTTGAATTATTTGTTGGTTCTTCTTGAAGATTTGTGTTTTGGTTTTGCTCATCAACTCTTGGTAGATCAGTTTCAATAACTGGAGTTGCTGGAGTAGATGTTGATGATGCTGAGGAAGTTGGTGCTTCAGCTTCGACTGTTGTAGATGCATCTTGTGGTGGTGGTGGTGGTTGATGGTTTTGAGCGGGTGCAGCGGAATGTTGTTGAGATGCATTTGTCGAAGTTCCACCATAATATTCATCAAACATTAACTCGAAGAAATTTTCCAGTTCTTGTTCTGAAGGTTTGTCCGTGTTTGTTGAATGAGCTCCTTGAGGCACGAGTCCTGAACTGATGTGTCCAGAAGTCTGCGGGTTTGGTGCGGGTCCTAATCTGGTTTGATTAGAAGCCATCGGATTAAGTGCGGGTTCTAGAGCGTATCTCTCAGAAGCTATTTGTGAAATCTCGTCAAACTTCACATTCATCGTCTCCATTATCCTTTTTGTTCTTCTATTATACACCCTGAATGCCCTCGAGTTTTCTGAATATCCAATGAAGATTCCAATATCACCTTTAGCTTTCAACTTTTCTAGATCTTCTTTGTCGTTCGTCGGATAGCACAAAGCGCCAAACACGTGAAGGTAAGAGATGTCAGGTTTACGGTTGTTCACTAGCTCATATGGGGTTTTATTGAATCTTGGATGTACTAGGGATCGGTTTTGAGTGAAACACGCAGTGGCAACAGCATCAGCCCATAAGAATAGTGGTGCACTAGAATAAATTAGCATTGTGCGAGCAGCTTCCACAAGAGTTCGATTTCTTCTTTCAACTACCCCATTCTGCTGTGGAGTTCTAACAACTGATGTTTGGTGAGTGATTCCAACATCTTCAAAATAGGTTCTTAACTCCTGATTTGTGAATTCTATGCCATTATCTGTTCTTACAATCCTTACTGGAGCTTGAAGTAGAACTTGAATACGCTTCAGAAAGGTGATGATGATGCCTGGTACTTCGTCTTTTGATCTCAAAAACTTTACCCATGTATATCTTGAATAATCATCAACGATAACAAGAATATACTTTTTCGCATTAATGCTTTCAACTCTCATTGGGCCACATAAGTCCATGTGCAACAAATGTAACCTTGCTTCTAAACTAGGTACGGTTTTAGGTTTATATGATGCTCTTTTGCTTTTTCCTTGTTCGCATGATGGACATAGATGATCCTTGGTGTATTTGAACTTAGGAAGACCGTTGACGATGTTGTCTTTGGCTAACTTGTTGATGATGTCGAAATTGAGATGGGATAAACGTCTATGCCACAGCCAGGACTTAGTTTCGGTTGCCCTTGTCATAAGACAAATTGGAGATGTAGAAGCCATTTGGTTGATGTCGATAGCATACAAGTTTGTACCACGATTACCAGTTAAGAGATCATCACCAACCAAATTTCTAATAAAAATCATGTTTCTCCTGAATGCAACTTCTAAATCTGCATCACAAAACTGCCCGACTTAAAACAAATTGTGTCCCAACCCTTCTACGTAGTAAACTCGAGTGATTAAAAAATTCCCAAACCGAAGATCTCCATAACCCTGAATAGCTGCTACGTGATCATTACCAAAGCGTACAGTTCCCATGAATTTCCAGATGAAATTGATCAGCAGCTTTAAATTCCCGGTCATGTGCTTGGAGCAACCCGAGTCGACGATCCAAAGACATATTTCGATAACCTGCCAATAACAGAAGAGTTTGTATTTGGAAACCGTTTTGAATTTGGTTCCATGGGGTTAGGGGTACAATCAAAATCACACTCATAGACAGTTGCTACTTGTTTAGCTTGAACTATTTCTAATTTTCCATCCTTGAGTATAAATTCTCTACCAGTTGGAATCCAAACACAATGCTTAAGATAATTCCTAGGCTTGCGACTATTAGTGGTGTTCCTAATTCTTTTACTTAGGTTTCCAACAAATCTAGATTTTGCACTAGGACCTTTCGAAACGCTCTTATATTCAGGTGAAACATTCTCATTCTTAGAAACACATTCATCATGAACATCATTAATTAGACATTTCTTGCATATTAAACAAACAGTGTCATTACATGCATTAGAACCAGTACTCTCGACATTACATTCAGATGAAACATGTCTCTTATTATAAAGCGATAAATTCCTAGGGTGTTCTTCTACTTCTTCAACTTTATTCTTGCAACTACTCTTAGAGGCAGGCGAGACTCTATTGTTCCTTGTATTGCTCCTAGGCTTTAGTCTGCTGCTCCTAGAAGTGCTGTCTAATCCTGTAGAAGTTGAGGCACACGCATTAGGATTTATATTGTTGTCTTTTTTAGCATCACTAGACTCTTTAGAATTATCCTTTTTGCACGCATTTGTTTTAGATGTTGAGGCAGACGCATTAGTGGGACTAATCCTATAAAGGCCAGGTGCTAGAACTTTTGGTGTTTCGACAACCGTTTTTTCCTTTATCAACAATCTTTTCATTTTCACTTTTCTTGGGCAAGGGTGTTGGAGTGACTGGTTTTGTCAAATCCTTTTTCTCATCGACTTTTGGAGCAAACCGTGAAATAGACATTTTTGGTTTTTGAACCGTATTTGGAACATTTGGTTTCTCCGAAGTCGATGGTTTTGCAAACTTCTCACCCTTCCCTTTTTGACTTTCAAGCTGTGCCCTCAAAAGATCATTTTGCTCTTTCATGTTCTTGAAGGCACGCTCATACGACAATTTTTCATACTTGCATTCTTCTTTTTTCTGATCAAGTTGTTTAAAACATGACACATTTTCTTTTTCAAGCTTTATAAGAGCATTTTCATATTTGGAAACAATTGCGGAGGTCTCAGCTGTCAGTCTTTCATCGTCTTGAACCGAATATGTTTGTATGATGATAGACATTATATCAGTAGACAGAACTGCTTCGAATAGAGAATCATTTAACCTTTCCAAAACATGCATGTTTTCACGAGTTTCATTAGCTTGTTTTACCAGGGATTTGTGGTCCTTGACAAAATCGGCCGTTTCTTTTAAGAAAGCGTTTTCAAAATGGATTACCCTTGCACTGATGTTATTCAGTGGGATAGTAATTTCGTTTTCAAACACCTTTTTCTGTTCGATATGAAAACTAGAATGCAAGTTGTTAATACTGATAGTAGTTTTAGATTTAACAATATTTTGAAGTTCTTGAATTCTCTTTTTAACTTCATCAAGAATGTCTCTAGCCTCACTTGTATTAAAAGTGTTGTTAGAGGACATTTGTTCCATTTTTGAAAGAGATTTAGAAACAACTATCTTTTTAGAAAAGAATTTCGCGAATGGTCGTTTTATGGAAAACACAGATGGTTTTGTTTGTGGAACAAAAGTAATTCCTGAAAGTTTGTTCAATTTGTTGTAATCAATGGGTTTCAAATCCTTTTGTTTCATTTTATTTATGCTCTCTTCGACAAGTTCCATCATTTGCACATAATCCCGAACGACGGGAGGATCATGTTTAGTGTAAATCACATTACCATTATACAAAACATTCTGTTCTTCCTGAGCTTTCTTGAGATTACAAGGGGTGTTGTTACCAAGAGCCATTTTATGTTTCGTATGGTAAATCGGATTAGTTTGATTTGAAATCATTTTCATTGTTTGACTTGACTGACCCGACTTAACCACTAATTCTTCTAAATGTGTAATCATGTGTTCTGACTCTACAAGTTCTTCCAAAAGTTTATCTTCTTTATTTGTAAATTCCTTTTTCAACTCATCCCTTTCTCTTTCAAGATTGGAATAAGCTGATTTTTGTTTAGAGAGTTGGTTTTGCAAATCAGAAATTTCCGCGTTTAAAGCTTTTATCTTCTTGAAAGAATTAACATCAAGTGTATCAAACTGGATTTGCAAAAGTTTTTCCCTTGAAACAGAATTTTGATAACCAGTTTCTAATTCAGACAATCTTTTGTTATGAAATTCAAAAGCTTTAACATTTTCCTTGTAACTCTCAAGCTCAGCGGTCAATTTAACATTCGCGGCCTTAACATCGTGATTGACCTTTTTCACATTCTCAATTTCAATACGACAATTATACAATAAGGAATCAAACAAAGCACGTGTTTCCTCATCATTCTCAGCATGCTGTGAAACGAAGCCTATTATAATTCACATCTGGAGTTGCTGAAGGAGTATTACTACTACTTGGCGTGTCCAGGTATGTATCATAAGTAGATGCTTGCTTCTCAGAATGTTGTTCCTCATGAGGAGACATATCAAATATATCATTATTGTGACATGTGTTTAAGTTGGATACCTCAGATGGTGCATTGGTGTCATAAACAGGAAGTGTGTCAGAATCCGTGTCATACTTAGCTTCCTGAAGATTCACCATGAATATGCAGTTCGCATCGATATCCTCTCTGTCTTCCATGTCATCCATAAGAGCCATAAAATCATTTTCCTCTGCGTTCAACTGAAACCCTGCCTCATTCTTTTGTGCCAACAGCAATGCTTTCTGCAAGTACGTTGTGTCTCTTTTGTTCGGCTTAGAAGGACAGTTCCTTGCCATATGACCTACACCCTGACAGTTGAAACACTTTACTGGATTACCCTGATTTACATTTCCCAAATTCCCAACAACTGGAGCTGCAACATTCCTATTCTGATTACCCATTGCCTGATTACCAACATTCTAACCCCTATGATTCCCAACAAACTGACCCATCTGATTCCCTGCATACTGACCATGCTGATTCATCTGATTCCCTGCATACTGACCTGCATTCTGCATATTCTGATTACCCATATTAAATCCAGTAGCATATCCCTGCTGATTCCCATAAACTCCAACCATTTGGCCTCCATTGCCCATATTAAAACTCGGCTGAGCAATCTGCTTGTTGCTAGTCTTCGATGAAATCCTTTGGTTGTTGTTAGTTGGTGTAGAATAACATCCTTGGAATGCCTTTGTCAGAAAAGCAAACGCTTATGTCAAGGCTGCAGTAGCTTCATCATTGTCAGTGAATTCTTGTTCTTGGAACTGTGGGTATTGTTGTTGTTGAATAACATGTTGTTGTTGCTGTGGGTAGAACTGTTGTTGGTAGACCGGTGTTAGTTGTTGAATGCATGATGATTGCATGTAGTTGTGAGTGGGAGATGATGATGGTTGTTGTGTGTTCACTGAAAACGGTGTTGGTGTAGTAGCAATTAATGCGAGAGGATCATGATTCTTTGCCAATCTTTCTTTCCTTACTTCATTAGCCTCAGCTTGGTTTTGCTTCAGAAAATCATAAAGTTGATCATAATTCACCTTATGTAAATCCTTTGTTTGGTTGACAATTGTAACATAACGAGTAACGACCCCATTCTTCTGGAAGATTATTGATGAATTTGATGTTTGTTGCAATTGTTCCTGGTGTCAACTTGTTTCTGATTAACTCATTCATTAAAGTGCAAAACCTTGTGTAGTAGGATTCGATCTGTTCACCTTTAGTGGATGTAAAGTTCTCCCACTCAGTTAGAAGTTTGTTCTCAACGTCTTGTTGCCCAATCTCTGTTCCATGACATATCCTTCTAACTCGTTCCCACATATCAAAAGCAGTTTCACAGCTGTCGACCGCAGCAAAGATCTCGCGTGGTGATCCAAGTTGGATCAAATGCATTGCCATATCATCAGCGGTGATCTGCCTTTTGTCTTCATCTGTGTAGTCTGCTTCTGTTTGTTCACACACGAATGGTAGAGTAGGAGGTGTTGTATTTGGATTACCTTCAACTTGAACTTGTCTTGGCTTAAATGGACCATTTGTAATGGAGTTGATCATTAATTTACCATCGGTCTTTGTTTTGATGTAACGAAGCATGCGGCATATCCATGGAAGATATCCGCCTTTTTCAAGCATTGGAGGTCGATTTTCGGCACCGGCAGCATGAATGTCTTGTTGAGTTGCCATGATTTGAATTCAAAGTGAAACATTGTTCTGAGGATCTTTTGAAAGATAACAAAGGTTGTTGTTGTAGATTAGATGTTTTGGTGAAGTTGAAAGTTCGTTCTCGGTTAATCTCAGTGATTTCGTATTTTCCCCCCAAAAATAATATTAGAAAATTTTCTCACCCAAAATTTAAGAATCACTATTAAATGCAATTCTAAGGTTACCAAAAAAAATTGAGTTTTAAGAATTTTGACGCCAAATTTTATCGAAAAAATTTGAATTTTGACCTAAAAATTTGAATTTTGGGCCAAAATTTTCAACCTTATACCAAAATTTAAATCTCGCGTAAAAATTGAACGTTTAGTCTCCTGTAAAAAATAAATTTTACTCAACTTTTCCAGTCAAAAAACTTTTTTTTTTTTTTTTTTTTTTTTTTGAAACTCGGTAAGATTCTTGATACTATAACTCGATAAGTTTGTGGATATGTCTAACTCGGTAATGCTTAAATCTGTCTAACTCGGTATGTCCTTAAAACTTTCAAACTCGGTATGTCCTTAAAACGTTCAAACTCGGTATGTCTTAAAAACTTGCAAACTCGGTATGTCTTAACAAACTGTCAAACTCGGTAAGTTGGGATAATTTGAGCAGAGTTTCCCTTAATTAGTTGCCACAAATAACCTTACTCGATGTGCGATAAGGCAAAAGGCTAACTCGCCAATAATATCTGAAAATCGCAGGAATATAGGCAAACTCGCAGAAATCCAAACTCGCTAGTTAAAAATTACCTAACTCGCTAAATCTTAACCCAAACTCGGTATGACTAAATATCCTAACTCGATAGAAAAATCCAAACTCGCAAGGTAGGTGATGAACAGTAACCGTAAATCACCAAAATCACTTTTAAAACCTAGTTTTTCTACCAAACCAAACCTAAATCAACCTATATTATCCCTTGGCGAATGATACCACTTGTAGGACCGTAGAACAACCTTAATCACTTGTGAATCATGCTTAATCCTAGAGAGAGAAATTAAGTAGAGAGAGAGAGTGAGTGGGAACTCTAGTGTGTGAAATAATGACCTATGTTATTACTAAGAGAACCAACCTCAAAATGAGGTATTACAAGAGTATTTATACTAGAAGTCTAGGGCATCACTTATCTTTTACCTTATTACATTAATGGCCCTTAGACTTTTACAAAACATGAATAATAAGCATAAACTTCATCATAATAATATTCTAAAGCAACCTATTACTACACATTAATGACCGACACTTTTTATAAATAAAAATACGATTCTAACACCTCAGGAGCATCAAATATAGTTTGATTTTTACTAGGGAGCATAATCTTAAATTCTTTTGGAATAGGATAATCCTCAAGAAAAGAACGTAATTCATCTTTTGATAAAGTACATTTTTGTTCCTTAATCACAAATTTGTTATTTTTTGCCATATTGTTTAATGAAGAATGATACTTCTACGATGCAATATAGTTTAACGAGGAAGAAATTTACCTTTTTTCTTGCAAGGGATAATGACAGATGATACTATGTGTGTTTTGATTGCACGTAGTGAGGAAGATGAATTTTGGGCGCAGTGAAAAGTAAATTAGGGTTTGGATGAAACAAATTTATATCGCTTTTTATTTTGTTACTCACCGTACACGTGTCCCTCATGTTTTAATCTATTCGGATTTCAAATTGGGTTTAACAATTGATGGGACGTATGGGATTACCGATGCCTTGGCAAGTGGGGATATAATGCAAGTTAGTTAGAGGGTATTTAAGCGCATTTAATGCGTTTTTTGCGACATTAATTTCTTTTGCAGGGTCCTACGAGCTAACACGGTTAGTTCACTTGACGATAGAGTTGAAAGCCACATATTCTTGTGCGCATATATAACTTTCAACTGGGGGCTTGATGATGTACCCTCAGATTAGCTCAAAGGACATCCCTTCGAGTCTGATCGTAACCTACATAATCGAAGGCTCTGGCTAGCCTCCGAGAACTTTCTTTGGCGTAAAACTAATCATCAATGATCTAGTTACCAAGTGGGAATTCGCCAATCGAATGATTAAGCCCTTTGGGGTATCTCTCGATAAGTTTTATGGACGGAACAATGCCAAGTCCAATACTGGGGAGACCAAGTCTTACCCACGTCGCCTCTTCCTCTTTAGCACCCCCGCTAAACCCGGAGGAGTGGGACACTAAACCCTAGCGGTTACCACAAATCATGGGACGCCCCCATGATCTCTCTCAAACGTGTGACCACTCTCCAGGACCGTTTTCTTCACCTATAAATAGTCCTGGACGATGACAAATCTGGTATGCAATCTCTCTCAACTTACTTTACTACGCTTACACTTAAACTCTTATACCGATCACTTATTCACACGCCGGAGGTGGTTCGCAGGGCTCAACCCCTGCACAATCACTTAACGTAGTGTTTTAGTATTTCTTATTTTAGGTTATATCCAAGCTTGGCGTAATCATAACACCCCTCATTTCCTTTGATCACCATCGAAGGCCTGGTAGTGCAAAATATTGTACAATCAATACCCAACAAAACCTGCTATAATCATCAGTGATTACCAGGCAGAAGTACTTATGATCAATACTTCTGATTGGAGTTGGACCAAATAGATCCATGTGCAACAACTGAAGAGGTTCTGAGATGGTGCTCACAGCTGTTATGGCTTTGTAAAAGGCTCTGTGTTGCTTTCCTTTGTTGCAGGCAACATAATTATGTTCATTGGTGAAGACTTTTGAAGGAAGTCCCTGAACAAGACCAAGTTTAGAAAGCTTGTTAATGGTCTTGAAATTCACATGAGCCATCCTCCTATGCCATCTTGTAGATTCATCCAGGGATGCTTTGGCCACCAAACATGTTAGATCACCTTCAGGTTGGGCATCATTCAAATTGAATGTGTACAAATTGAAGGTTCTAGGAACTCTTAGCAGAATGGTTGTATCTTCTGGAAGTTTGAAGTCTTTAGAGAGCACAAGACATTCATCCTCAGAGAAGAAGACTTTATTCTTGGTGTCACAAATTTGAGATACTGAGAACAAGTTGAAATGTTGCAGTTCCTTCACATAGTATACATTCTCAAAATCCAACAGAGGTGTTCTTATTGTACCTTTCCCAGTGATTCTACCATCTCCTCCACCAAAAGTCACATTGCCTCCTCCTTCTATAGGTACAAAATCATGCATCTTATCCTTGTTTCCTGACATGCTCCTGGAACAACCACTATCTACTATGCCTAAATCTGTACTTTTCAGGGGATGATCCTACAACAACAACAAAAATTATACAAAAAGTTAGTATACATTGGAGACTCAAGTCATTGCTGACTTGAGCCTGCCTTGTGGATCATAAGAGTTAGGCCATGGAGATGCATAAGATCCACCATTGTTCTTGGGCCTGTATTTAAAATTAGGTCCCTTCTTAGTCCAAGAACAACCTGCTGAGGGCTTCACAGCAATATCCCAATACCCTCCACCAACATACATTGAGTCAAAATATCTAGGCCAATAAGTATTCTGAAAATAAGAACTAGTTGGTCTCACATATGGTCTAGCAACAGATCTTCTCAAATGAGAAGGTTTATCAGGAGAATTTTGTTTGCTGGTTTTATGAGTTGCTTGTGGAACAAAAGATGGTATATCATTAACATTTTTCCACATTGGTCTAGGTTTCCTTTGACTAGCACATACACCCATTCTTTGCTCATGAAAATTACAATCCTTAATCAAATGAAATTTACTTCCACACACAAAGCATTTCTTCGTTTTAGAAGATTTATTCAAAGTGAAAGATGTTCCATAACATGAAAAAGCATTCAAACCACAAACATTAACAGAATTGTTTTTGACAGAATTAAAAATATTGTTTTGCAAAGAATTAAATAACAAGTCTTCAGAGGAAACTGTCTTGGAATCAGCAGTAACTCTAACAGGCTTGTGGGGAGTCTTGGGTGTTGTCTTGGGTGAGGTCTTGGGAAGGTCTGACTTTTCACCTTAATCACAACTGGTATATGTAGTAGACCCTTGGTCAGAGGACTTGTCACTGTCAAAACAAGAGACAAAGTCAGTAGATTTAGAATCAGGGTCTGGCAAGTCACTTGAATTTTTGCCATAAAGATGGTTTGATCCATCAAAGTCAACAGATATGGAAAGGTCAGTGGGCATGTGTTCTCCTCTAATAGGTCCAGCTACAGCATGTAAGTTACCTTCTTTTACATAATTAGCTAAACCTGCTGGTGTTGACTTACCTAGATCATTCCTAGCTTCTAAACCAACATACTTCTTAAAACCTAAACCTATCCCTGAGTTTACAGATTGGCTACCATAAAGTAAGCTAGCTAAGTTATCACCTGATATTAACCAAGTTTTATGTCTAGCTACTTCCTCATCTAGTTTCTCTTTTAGTTCTAGGTTTTCTGAAATTACATCAGCTTTTTCTTTCTTAGTACGCCTTAAATCAATTTTGGCACATTCTAATTCACTTTCTAACACCCTTATCTTTTCATCATAAGCTAGCTGATTCTTTTGAAACCATATTTTTTTTCTTTCTAAAGTTTTTAAAGCCTGTTTATAAGCCTCAACTTCTACATAACATTCATTATATTTAGGTTTCAATTCATCATAAGCTTCCTTAAGTTCATTATATCTTACA
>JARVZY010004399.1:0-10000 GCA_030686995.1 Artemisia argyi
AATTCCATTTACTATAAACGCTCCCAGAGAAGTCATTAGAGGTATCTTTCCTATCAAAATTGTTTGTTCTTGGATATACCTACGCCTATCGTTTTTCCAAATGAGTCTAGCGGATACATATAATTCAGAAGAATATGTGAGTGATTCATACACAGCATCTCTTTCCTTTATCAGGGGTTCTACCAATTGATATCTTTCCAAAAATAATTCAAAGTCAATTTCTTGATTTGTATCTTCAATTTTAGGAAACTTAGAAAGTTCTTCTGTCAAACCCTGATCAATGAACCTACAAAATCCTTCAAATTGTATCTGATTAAATCCAGGTATTGTGGACATTGCGTCTATCCCGGATTATTTTGAAATTGTCAGTTATTTATATTCATCCATATCGAATTCTCTAAAAAAAAAAAAAAAAATACCATTTTTGCTGGCGCATTATCCATCAAAATCAAATCTAGCAATGATGGAATTTGGATTCTATGAATCTTTGACTGGAATCTATGAAATAGGTGGAATAAAAATTTATACTGAACTTGAATTAATTGTCATTTTTAAGAGATGCAACCGAAACAGAATTGATAAAACAGTCCTAGAAACCCAATTCTCCCACTTAGGCTTACAATGCTTTGGGATTGATAATATCAAAACTTATTAATTATATTATAATGTATAATAACGGCATAGATATTCTAATCTACTTCAATATTGAATACCAGAAAACTGTATGAATGTTGTATTTATTAACTTATATTATTATTAACGCGGGTATAGCTAATCTAGATCTCCGTCTTCTCTCTTCTTTTATTGCCCTCTTGTCCTGTCCTGTCGTGTCGTTAATTGACAGTATGACTTAGGGCTCAATATAATTTGACCGAACAAATCATAGTTTGGTAAACCACCTTGAATCTACTGCGGAGTGAAGGATCTTGGATCCAACGCATAACCCTTTGGGAATCAGAAAGATAAAGACGAGAAAGACCAATGAAATCAAGTTTCAAGATTGTATAGTTTAATGGTAAAGTTTGATTACCATTAATCCTCAGAATAGTTAACGAGTTTTTCCCTTTTATTTATATACTATGCATCACCTAAATCCTAAAGGCGGCTCCAGGCCTGAGTTATATTAAGTTAAGGTGGCCTTAGTTACCTATGGTATTTGTCTTATTACCTATTTCTAGTTGATTTATGAATGAAGGTGGCATAGGCCCCTATGGTCCAGTGGTTACGACCTCTCTCTTTCACGGAGAAAACGAGGGTTCAAGTCCCTCTGGGGGTATACCAAGACTAAAGACTATAGGAGTGGGATTTTCTATCAAGTGATCCGTATTTGTCAAGTCCTTCTATTAGTCTACTCAGAAGAGACTTTCTATTTTATATCAAATGTTATATTTGATTTCAAGTGATATGTATTTGTCAAGTCTACTTGGGAGACGAAAGGAAGTTGATTATGGAACGTCTAAAATGAATTAGGCGTTGGGTCGATGCCCGAGTGGTTAATGGGGACGGACTGTAAATTCGTTGGCAATATGTCTACGCTGGTTCAAATCCAGCTCGGCCCAACAATTCGCCAATCTACTATCAGATGGTATAACCCTCTTGTTCTTAAGAAATACCTGATACAAGACAAGAGAATAAAAAAAAGAATCTAAATTTTCTGCTAGATCTCTTCTTATTTCCCTGGGATTGTAGTTCAATAGGCTAGAGCACCGCCCTGTCAAGGCGGATGTTACGGGTTCGAGCCCCGTCAGTCCCGACGGATCCAATAAGTACATCAATTCGCCTCTCCATTTTCTGTGAAATGAAGGGACAGAGAGAATAATTGAATTCCGAAGGGGTTTCCCTCTATTTTTTTTTTTTCAGGATTCTCTCGAAGAAAGAACACACCCTAAAATAAAATGAAAATAACTAAAATAGTGAAGTTGACAGAATATTTCATCTTTTCGGCCGCGACTCGTCTTTCTCATACTTCTTTGTTTTGTCTTCCAAAGAAAAGAGGATCACTAAAATTTAAAACCTAATTCCTGTCTTTTTCCACTTCGCTTGTATTGTTTGTTGGTGGGGTTTTGTAGTTAATGGAAACGGACGGGTTAGATTATACTTCATTTGATGGTTCTAGAAGGAAGACCTAAGGTAGGTTATAGAAAAGAAAGAACAGAAAAGAAGGATAAATAAAGGAATTTTTGATTGGTCCGGGAATCCTATCTTGGATTCGGTATGGATAAAAGATCTTCATATGTTATATACTATTAATTCTCCACGACTAATTAATTTAATAGCTCAGATATTGTTATTCATGATATTGATCCGATTCAATATCATCGATAGGTAATGCATTCATTGAATTGACAGGTGAAAGATTTATCATCTCTATGGGATTAAATCCCGAGTTATTGTATTGTGAAATAAAAAAAAACGATGAGATTATGGAAGTAAATATTCTTGCATTTATTGCTACTGCACTGTTCATTTTAGTTCCTACTGCTTTTCTACTTATAATTTACGTAAAAACAGTAAGTCAAAATAATTAATTAATTACTTTAAATGAAACTCGACTTCTGAATTCTTTGAAGAAATCAAAAGAAAAGTATTCTATTTTTGCTGAAATCAAGGGGCTATAATCGGCGATATTCTATGAGATCCGAGAGTATGGTAAGTAAGAAATTGCTTTATTACTTACCATACTCTCTATTAGTGTTATAGTAGTGTATAAAGTTGTACTTGACTTTCTAATAAAAAGGGTATGCTATATTAGCTTCTATCTTCAATCTTCAATTCAATATATGTAGTTATTAATCCATATTTGGAATTGACGTAGGACCCAATCTTTTCTTTCATACATTTATATATATATATATATTTATATTCCAATGAATCTGAAAACTTCCAATGAATCTGAAATAATTGTTTTACTGTTATAGAATACATTTCTCCACTAGAATCTAATGGAATTTCGAAATGAAGATATTTTTATTTGAAAATTATTTCAATTTAAATAAAGAATGCGTTGCAGAACGATCTATAAAACAATTGATACCTTTTCATTTCTCAACTAAATTAGGAGTGCTTCTAAAGTCCACTTCTTCCCCATACTACGAGTGAAAGGGAAAAAGTAAAGACTACCATTAAAGCAGCCCAAGCGAGACTTACTATATCCATGTGAATTATGTCCCTTATCTCTATGATAGAATTATTCCATTATTGCTCACTAATAATAGTAGAATGAATGGTCCAGAGTCAAAAAGGGATTCTGGGCGAACACTATTGATGAATCAATCAAATAAATGGATTTTAAAAATTCCTATATGATTTATAATCCGTACCCTTTCCCGATTGTCTCTCTGAAGGAGTTGGGATATAGTATATTATACTCTTGACGAGGGGTAAAAATTGTTTTGGGCTTTTTTTTTTATTTTCTATAAAAGGTAAATTATCTATCCAATCTCAATCTAATAGTGATTGAATGCCTGAACACTCAGAGATTCTCGCGAGTCTATATATGTAGATTACAGTATAGAAAGTACTTTCCCAACTAGTAGTGGAATTCTCGGCCGGTTATCCAATGTAATTCAAGACCCAATCAATAGACATTACATTAGCAGTAGAAGAGAATCTGGAAGTCTTGCTTCGACCATTATAATCTTTCTTTGAATTTTAGATTCAAAGATTTCCAATCTTTTACAAAATCCCCAGAACATAAAAAAATAGCGGAACAGAACAAGAGATTTCGATTCGTTTGTTGATGAGGCGGCACCCGGATTTGAACTGGGGAAAAAGGATTTGCAGTCCCCCGCCTTACCACTCGGCCATGCCGCCAAAACGATACACAATAGGATAAAAATTTCCCTTTTTGAGTTGTATTAGTAAACTTGAGTTTATTGTACTTGCATCCCTTTTTAATCCTTTTTTCTAAATTTAGAAAAAATTAGAAAAGAAACCGTTTTTCCCCTTTTGATTGTATTTGATCTGCCCCTTCGATTGATTGTATAGTATCTCAAAACACACAAACTTCCACTCACTTTTATATTGAAAAATCAAATGTATATTTTCACTCAAAAAGCCTAAATTTATGGGAACCATTAACTATTTATTGACTGACAATTCGTGAATTATTCTTGGATTTGAATATCAATTTTGGTTTGCCTAATGACATAAGAATAAGCAAAAATTTTTTGATACATACTTAATTTATTTTTTTAATCAAAAATCCTTCTCAATTTCCATTATAACAAAAATTATAGGTATATGTAAACCCCAGAACGGATATTCTTATACAGATACCAAATTGGCTATTTATATTATAGTATGTTGCCTATAAATAAAGGGAATTCGTTGGAACAAAAAAAGGCCTGGCTGGGTATTGACCGGGCCAGGCCCAAAAGGCACTTCGAACAAAATAAAAGAAAGAAGGTGTTCTTTATTTATCTTTCTATTTGGATCTTTCGAGCATCTAAATTGAATTGCTAATTATATAATAACGATAAAGAATGTGAAAGAAATACTTTCTTTAATCCTTACTTGATGTGTAATGTAACATAGTAATTATCTTTTTCAATTGGGAGAGATGGCTGAGTGGACGAAAGCGGCGGATTGCTAATCCGTTGTACGAGTTATTCGTACCGAGGGTTCGAATCCCTCTCTTTCCGTTTCCGTTGATGAGTTTCCATTTTTTCTTTCAAATTTTGCAAACCCCTTTTTATTTTTTCCTTGTTAAATGTGTGGAATAGCTAAAAAAAATCTTAAGAAAATTATAAAATCAAGCAATAAAAACAAAAAAATTATTCTTCACGTCCAGGATTACGTCCTGGATCATTGGATAGGAATCCAAAGATGAAGAGAGAAACAAAGAATATTACTACTGTATAAACGAAAAGTTTGAGAGTAAGCATTACACAACCTCCAAGATCATTTTTTGAAAAAGAAAAACGAGAAAAGACAATAGATCCTCCATTTTTATATCACATATCCTATTTTGACACCAAGAAAAGAATTCTAGAAATAGAAAAGAATGTTCAGAAATTCAAATGAAGTTGAAATTTGTAATCAGAGTCTTTGATTACCACAAATCACTTTCATACCCAAATTAGATATTGTAAGGGACCCGAAGCTAATAAGGTATTTCGCCGTAAAAAGGATTAAAATCAGGAAATAGGGCGTCTCGTGGCTATCCGAGAATTTCAATGTTTGAATCGAAGGTTCATACTGTCAGACTTATTTGATCTTATCAATTGTTATAATTTTTCTCGAATAAATATGAATTTTCTAGGATAGTATTAAAGATCTTATCGAAAACTTACAGCAGCTTGCCAAACAAAGGCTAAAAGAAAAAAGAACAGGGGTATGACTGGCATAACATCTACGATTGGATTCAAAAAAGCATAGGCTTCGGGCAATTTGGCCAAGAAAAGACTACTCGGATAAAGGGCAGAATTAAGACAGATCAAACTAAAGATATTAAGCATAACAGACATTTTTTTCGTCGAGATAATTGCATTTTGATTGAGTTATTGATATAAGGAAAAATGAAGTAAAGTAAGGTAGACAAAAAATCCTTCTTTTTCCGCTCAATCAAAAATCCTCCGATTCTCAAAGGAGAATAGAAGAAATCATACTTTCATACAATATCTTAATTGAATTATATGTAATGATCAATAAATTCCATTGAATTAATTCTAGAGATACACATGCCAAAATCCTAGCACGAATCTATAATAGATTCTATAAAGAATAAAGATTTTCTATAGTTGGACTGGAATTGACGAACACTTAATACCAATATTATTCTTTAATAGTATAAGTATCCAATAAAAATAGAAATGGGGCGTAGCCAAGCGGTAAGGCAACGGGTTTTGGTCCCGCTATTCGGAGGTTCGAATCCTTCCGTCCCAGAGCATATCCATTGTATTCTAATACTTCTTTTTTGTTCAACAAGGTTCTGTTTCAAGGTTTGGATAGACTTTTTTTATTCTTCGCGGAATCATATCTGACTTTTTCACAAACCAAACTAAATCGAGTTCAAATGACATGCAAAAGTAACTGAACCCTTTTGTGACCCATAGAAAATGGGGCATAGATCACAGTTGGAAAAAGATTACTTAACCTCAGGTTAAAAAAATATGAAAATACATATAAAACGAGGAAGTGCTTAGCCTATAGGTATGTATGGTTATCCTATTTCAGTGACAATAGTGTTTCCATTTTTGTGAAAACTAAATTGCATCCCTAAAATATGAAAATTTAAATATTTAACAATGATATTTCTTTTTATTGTTCGATCTATTTAGCTTATTTGCTTTGCATCATTGACAATTCCATTTGAAAAGAAAGAGAGATCTTGCTTTTTTATGATAATAAAAAGGAGTAAAACTTGACTCAAAGAATGATGTAGAAGTAGAAAACTTTTTCAACTATCAAGATTTGTAATGATTCCTTCTAGGTTGGGAAGTTGAAAATGGTCAGTCTATCTTATTGAGTCACTTGAAGAGGCAGAGTCAAATAGAATTTATTTATTTATTTTATTTGTGCGATTTCTGTTAGTTATGTTATTTCTATATTTGGATTTCTTAATATTTCTGTTAGATATTTTTTTGAGATAGAGATTTATAGAAAAATGTTATATTCAGACAAAAAAAGACGGCATTTTGCTAAAATTTATTCAGAAAAATCTTTATTATCTGTGTAGATATTCTCTATTAAATATAAATAACTATGTCTCTGTACCGACTGAACCAATGACTATTCATGATTCCATAATTGAATCAATTCCATACTGGTTCCAAATTAGAGGAATGTTATGGTAAAACTTCGTTTAAAACGATGTGGTAGAAAGCAACGTGCGACTTGAAGGACATGATCCGGTGTGGATTCTTATTGTTACATCCACCATTTTATATAGGAATGAAGGTGCTCTTGGCTCGACGTCGTTTGTTCTATTCTACTAGAACCCTTCTTTTTTTATTGGGTTCTAATGTAAATAGTTCATGATGGAGCTCGAGTAGAAAGTATTTATTAATTTCTCAGGGGCAACGATCTAGGGTTAATGCCAATTAATAAATTGGAACAACTTCGTAAGTATATCTTCGATATAGAAATCGAAAGGATTCCATTCCAACAAATTTTCAAAATTGTTGGAACGGCTAAAACTTTTTCGATCGACAGTGTATCGCGCATGAATCAACCTCGGTATGATTCTTTGATAGAAAGAAATCCCAAAAGGGGTATGTTGCTACCATTTTGAAAGGATTAAGAAGCACCGAAGTAATGTCTAAACCCAATGATTTAAAACAAAAATAAAGGATCCCAGAACAAGGAAACACCAGGATCCGAATAAAGAATCCAAATAAATTTTAAACGAGACAAAAACGGTGGGTTAAAGACCACTCAATAAAAAAATATCTTAAAAATCTTTAATATATTTGAGAATTATTATTATTATATTATTGAACTTGAGTTATGAGTACAAATGATTTTTTTTTCAGCAACGCAGCTAAATAAAAATGACTATGAGTTAAATTGAAATTTGAAATTATATTATAGAATAATTCATTTTACAGATTTTCTATTTATTCTAATTCTAATTTTATCCATAGACAAAACATCATTTTTTCTCGAGCCGTACGAGGAGAAAACTTCCTATACGGTTCTAGGGGGGGGGGGGGTTCTTTTTCATCTACATCTATCCCGATGAGCCGTCTATCGAATCGTTGCAATTGATGTTCGATCCCGAAGAGAAGGAAGAGATCTTCAGAAAGTGGGTTTTTTATGATCCGATCAAGAATCAAACTTATTTAAACGTTCCCGCTATTCTCTATTTCCTTGAAAAAGGTGCTCAACCTACAGGAACTGTTCAGGATATTTTAAAAAAGGCAGAGGTTTTGCCCTAATCAAATGAAATTCAATTAAATTAAGGAAATAAAAAATAAGGGTAGGATAATGATTTCTATATCATTTTGGATATCTTTTCTATACTATGTTTTTTTATTTCCTTCTTTTCTTCTTCTATTCGTATCTAGTTATCATTGTTTTTATAGAATCCTTTTTGATAGAATCTTTTTTGATAGAATCCTTTTCTAAGGAAACCCCTTATTTGATTCATCCTCACAAAATAGAACTATTTTGGCATTACCTGCAATTGGATGGTTTTCATTCGACCTCTAATATCAAGTAAGAAACAAGGAATCGAAGTTCTTTATTCTATATGGATTCAATACACTCTTGATTGCATAAATACTTTTTCTACTTCTTCTTTGTTTATTCTCCATCTAAACTAAAATTTTTAGTATATATGTATATGCAGTGCCAATCCAACACAAGTCCCTTTTTTACTATTCTTTCAATTTAAGTTCTTGTTTTTTTTTTCCATCGTATTCCTTTCTTAACGTTTATATTGACAACATTGTATCGAACAAATATAATTCATCGTGATAAGCAGTTCTATTTATTTCCGTCCCATAGGTTTTCTTTTTTACCTGTTGATTCAAATGATGGGTTCGTTGGATTTGATACCCGGATTTTTGATTGAAAAAGTGTATAACATAGAAATAGGGGATGGTCTAGCATTTTTTACATTTCTTTATTTATTTTGATCGGGAATTTTTTTTCATCTAATTTAGTCATTTTTATGTTCCAAATAGATTAGAAATTTTTTTCTATTTTTTTATTTCGTAGATTAATGCTTTGATTTAATAATTTTTTTTTATTCTGATTGTATCTACATACCCCTTTTTCTATTTGGGTTGCTAACTCAACGGTAGAGTACTCGGCTTTTAAGTGCGGCTAGGATCTTTTACACAATTTAGATGAAGGCGAGGGATTCGTCCATACCATCGGTAAAGTTTGGAAGACCACGACTGATCCTGAAAGGGAATGAATGGAAAAAATAGCATGTCGTATCAATTAAGAGTTTTGAGAATATTTTATTCTTTCCGGGCTCGGTACAAAGCCTTCTTTATTTATTGAAAGGTAGGAAACTAAAGTCAATTTCAAGTTGGGTCGAATTAATAAATGGATAGGGCCCCAAAGCTTCAATTCATTTCATTTTTTTTTAGGGAAAGAAAAAGCAACGAGCTTCCGTTCTTAATTTGAACGATTACCCGATCTAATTAGACCGTTAAAAAAAATATTAGTGCCCAATACGGGAAGGCTTTCTCCCAGGAATGTATTCCTGATTTTTTAATGAATCCTAAATATTATCATTCTCCATTTCATAATGGAAACGTATGTGTATAAGAAACAGTATATTGATAAAAAATTTCCAAAATCAAAAGAGCGATTAGGTTGAAAAAAGTAAAGGATTTCTAATCATCTTGTTATCCTATAATGAAAACGAACATAAATACTTAAATTTAAATGGAAAAAGAGAGGATAGAGAATCCGTTGATAAGTTTATCTGTATCCGAGGTATCTATTTGGTTTGTACTATAATACCTTGTTTTGACTGTATCGCACTATGTATCATTTATAATCCCAAAAATCCTCTACCTTTCATTTAAATAGAATTTCAAATGGAGAAATTCCAAAGCTATTTAGGGCTAGATAGATCTCAACAACACTCTTTCTTATATCCACTTATCTTTCAGGAGTATATTTATGTACTTGCTCATGATCATGGTTTAAATAGATCTATTTTGTTGGAAAATGTAGGTTATGACAATAAATTCAGCTTACTAATTGTGAAACGTTTAATCATTCGAATGTATCAACAGAATCATTTTATTCTTTCTGTTAATGATTCTAAACAATTGGGGCACAACAATAATTTTTATTCGCAAGTAATGTCAGAGGTTTCTTCAATTATTCTGGGAAATTCCATTGTCTCTGCGATTAATATCTTCCCTAGAAAAGAAAAAGAAAGGGGTTAGTTAAATTCGATAATTTACGATCAATTCATTCAATATTTTCTTTTTTAGAGGACAACTTTTCACATTTAAATTATGTATTAGATATACTAATACCTTACCCAGCCCATCTGGAAATCTTGGTTCAGGCTCTTCGCTATTGGATA
>JARVZY010004400.1:0-27796 GCA_030686995.1 Artemisia argyi
CATAGATTTCATACTTTATAAGTATTTAAACAGTTCAAAACTTTATGTTATGTCATAACAAGAAGACTTAACCACATTAACTAAAGTATTAGTGAACGCCCACTTCATGGATTCAATAGTATTTTCAAGCTAATGATCACTATACTTCATGTTGTAAGGCTTTGAACCAAGGTTTTCAAGATCGGATCCTACCTAGGATCGTTTTTGCCTTTGCAAAATCGTGATTGTAAGATCGGATCGGGATCCTACGACAATATATGTACGCATTGGAATTAAAACAAATCAAAGTTATTGACAACAAGGTTTTTCCCACAATCACCTCTAATTATTATTTGATCAGAATAATAACGTGTTACTTAACTGTAACATGGATCTAAGACACCTCAGACCTTGAAGGATATGAACAACTCTAACCCTAGACGTTTATAACCTACGTCTAGGTTACACACACACACACACCTTTAATGACTACATAACGGAAGACACATGAAAACCAATTCCCTGTATTTTGTTTATATAATACAGAATTAGGGTTACAAGAATACTACGAAGGACTAAAATATAAATCTTCTTTTGCAAGCAAGTCCTTCTCCATCTTTTGTAGAATTCCTTCTTGTTGTATTAAGTCCCTATTGTTTCATTCTTTCTTGTTTTGTATCATCAAAACTAATAGACCCAACAATCTTCCCCTATTTGATGATGAAAAAACAACCACGAATCTTGTACGAACTTCCTTAGACAAAGTAGAGAAATTGAGATAATTAAATCTCACAGTGAATGAAACAATTTTGTCTTCCCCTTAATCCATGCCATGCCACTCCAACATCTCTTCCCCTTTTTTGTTATCAACAAATAGGGAGCGTATGCAAATAATGATCTTGACCACTACTAACCAATACCACACTCATAATCAAAGCCTTTCAATGTTTCAAATTGCCCTCCATGAAGAACACCAAAATACTTACTAAAAATGAATAAAAAACAATAGAAACTCCAACTAGCAGTAGTAATAATGTTCAACATTAGTAAGAATCAAACACTTCCCCTAGAGTGGTGCATGAACATCAAATGATTAAACACATAATAAGATACTTCCCCTGAAACCAATGTGTTAACCATCTTCTTGAATCTTCAATTCTGTAAGCTTTATGTAATGATGAAGAAAACCAACCATTACTAATTTGATGCTGAAGTAGAATAATCCAAACTCATGTCTTAAATATAACTTCGAACGTATACCCAAAATGATATATAGGGAGACCGCAATCTCTTGACAATAATCACTAAGCACAATAACGTAACTACTTCAAGTGTTTGTCAATTCGTAGATATAATAAGAACACAAACCCAAAAAATTCCACTTCATCGTCAAACAAGCAATAAATAATCCTCTTCGCCAATAAAAACAAATAAATTCGAGCTTTTAATCTTTTTAAGAACATAAACAAAAACCAAATTCCTTGTGTGTGTGTAAAACCAATAATCCATGTGTGTGTAAATCCATCCAAACTCCAAATCCTCATGCTGACCGATATCGAGTAACACTAGCAATACAAATAAATATAATGGACAAAGCTAGCAGTATAATCATGACGCGCAGCAGCAGAAACAATATCGAGCAGCAGAAAAATATATGTAGCAGTAGAAAGTTCCATAATGAGCAGTAGAAAAAAATTTCAAAGTAGCAGTAGAAACTCGTAAGCTTAGCAGTACTTTCCACTAACAGCAGCAGTACTTAAACTTGTAGCAGCACAATTCCATACCAATATGATGTGTGATCAACATTCAACAAATAAACCTCTGCCATTGAATAAATATAAGCCAATACGAATAAAGCACCAATCCTTGAGCAATATAATCATCATGATATGCGGTTATTAAGTGAGTACGAGGTTATGAGAATCGATGAATCACATAATATAGCAAATCAGCCCCACACATATGAATTGAATAAAGATTCTTTAATAATGATAAACCCCAATAGTCGACCAATAAACTTACCACCGATCGAATCTTCATGATAACAAATGGCAAACCAGTTCCATCGCCCCACTTTTAAATTGTGCATGGGCCCATGAATTGTAATACACCAATCACAAAGTTGAATCACTTCTTAAAAAGATGACAAATCTCCTTAGCTCCACCAATCGATTCCATGATGTCCAATAAACTATTAATACAAAGTCCACCATTAATTGAATTAACAGTAACATTAAATAAACCATGCATATGAATATGTCCAATAAACCAATAGCGTAATATCTTGTATCATGCAATAGCCCAATTATTATACTGCTTCTTAAATAAATACGATTGCAATAGCAGCAGCATAAAATAATTAAACCTGCTCCCCACCTCGTCCAAAGCAATCAAAAGTAGTAGTAATTCGACAGCCGCACAATCAATTTAATTAATCGAATCAGTGAATCGACCAAACTAACTAAATTGTAGTATGAGAGTAAAGTATCCACTGTCCCACATACTTCATTAAACTTTGACCAACCAATCACTAAAACATCATCACAGTCCCATTATGTATAAAAATCGACCAATTAAATACGAGATAATTGATACCACAAGCAGAAGACGACAATGAATAAATAAAATCTCAATTGACCTACAAAGAAAGTCAAGACCAATGGAATCTTGTATAATACTCCACATGTTGATTTCACTCAATTTATTGTAGTACGAGGTATGAGAAATCAGAGATATTACCATGAACATGACGACAAATTAGTTAATGAATTAATTCTCCAAGATTGAATTCATTATACTCCGTTCAGTGCCTTTGTCGCCAAAAAGAATTTATCACAGCAGCAGCAAAACTACGAAACCGTTGAAAATAATAACGATTACCTTCATCAAAACTGCTTTATCGACAACAAATCTTGTAAATCCCTAGGTAACGAGCTAACCTGGCTTTGATACCAATTGTGGGGTTTGTTAGACTCCTTGGACCGTTTTGAGCATCTAGGGTTAACAATAAAAATGACAATATATGTACGCAGGGGAATTAAAAACAAATCAAAGTTATTGACAACAAGGTTTTTCCCACAATCACCTCCAATTATTATTTGATCAGAATAATAACGTGTTACCTAACTGTAACATGGATCTAAGACACCTCAGACCTTGAAGGATACGAACAACTCTAACCCTAGACGTTTATAACCTACATCTAGGTTACACACACACCTTTAATGACTACATAACGAAAGACACATGAAAACCTATTCCCTGTATTCTGTTTATATAATACAGAATTAGGGTTACAAGAATACTACGAAGGACTAAAATATAAATCTTCTTTTACAAGCAAGTCCTTCTCCATCTTTTGTAGAATTCTTTCTTGTCATATTAAGTCCGTATTGTTTCATTCTTTTTTGTTTTGTATCATCAAATTTAATAGACCCAACAGTAACTCATATTAAGTAAAACAAATACAATTAAATCCAAACCCAATATAAAATCCAAGTTATATATTTTATTTGTTTATAGGCTTATATACGTCACTAGTTTACGAGTTCACCTATTTAAAACTTAATCATCCCAAATACGACCTGTTTATTAAATGGGTTAGTTTTTGACCCAAACTTATTTATCCCCAACCCAAATTTGTTTAACTTTGTGTCGAGTTTGTGTCCGTCATCATTTCATGTCAAAAATTTCCATCTCCAGGTAATGTTGAATGTAATTCTCATTAATTGTAATTGTCAAGGATTTTTATGCACGTTTTTATATATACATTTTTATACACATTTTTTATCTACGTCTTTATCTATATTTTTATCTACGCTTTTATATACGTTTTTATAAAAGTTTTTTTATACGTTTTATTATACGTTTATATATATATATATATATATATATATATATATATATATATATATATATATATATATATATATATATATATATATTTTAAATATGTATCTACGTTTTTATGAACGCTTTTATTTACATTTTTATATACGTTTTTTATCTACAATTTTATCTGCGTTTTTATATATTTATGTAGTTTTTTTCTATGCTTTTGAAAACGTAATAAAAAAATATATAAAACATAGATAAAAATATATATATAAATGTATATAAAAACATATATAAAAAAACGTAGATAAAAACATAAATAAAAACATATATATAAAAATATAGATAAAAAACGTAGATAAAAACGTAGATTAAAATGTAAATGAAAACATATATAAAAACGTGTAGAAAGATGTGTATAAAAATGTGTGTATAAAAACGTGTATAAAAAAGTGCATAAAACTTATATAAAAACGTGTATAAATTTTAAAAATTATTAGAAAACGAGATTTTCTTTAAGAAAATTAATACTCGAATTCCTGTCAACTTATAAGCAGTTTTTAAAATTATTATAAACTTTATAAAAATTTAGTATTTCAGTATTATTGTATATAGAATAAAAAGCAGTTTTAGTTACTAAATCGTTAAAAATAGTTTTGTAAGTTTTAAAATTCACTTTCTTTCTAACAAGAAAATTAATTCTTACTTAAGTTTAGCTATGATAAAAATTTCAGAATGTATTTCAAGTTTTTAAATAGTTTTTAATTTCTATAAAAGTTTTTAGTTGTTAAAAGTTTATTTTTTTTTAGTTTTATAAATTTATGAGTTAACTACATTTTTGGTCCGTATGGTTTGCTGGGTGTAACACTTTTAGTCCATTAAGATGATGGTATTTTAGTCGTTTTACGTCTCTTAATTGGTCAAACTAATGGTCAATGAAAATTGGACCAAATCTGTTACGGGTCGTCGGATTTTGGACAGGATCCTTTTTCAAACTATTGGACTAAAATCGTTACACCCGGTAAACCACAAGGACAAAAAATGTAGTTAACTCTTTTTTGTATTTGTTTGTATTCTTTCCGTTGTTTTGCCTTTATTTGGGTTTGTGTTTTTCGTTGTTTGTTTTGTGTTTGTGTATATCGAAGTGCGTACAGGACATACATGAGGAAGAAGATGCAATAATTTTTTTTTCTTTGTTCTTTTTTTATTAATTTTATTAATAAATAAGGTTATTGTTTTAAACCTTGGAAAATATGACTGGACCTCTTTAGTCCTATTGAGTCTTTTATCTTACTAGTCTTTATTTTTTCTTTCCTAAAACGTATAGAAATTAATTTAGTTGTAAAGCTTTATCAATACAAATTATATAGTGTCTTTATTTGAATGTGTTTTATTATGAAAACTAAAAATTGTATGCCCTGGGTGCATTGAAGACTTCTTCGTAATATGTTTATGGTACAGGGTTTGAGTTATAGCTAGAAAGCTAACCTAACAACTACTTGTATAACACAAACCTGTGGCACCAATGTGTCGCACCCCGTCTAAGGCGGAAACACGAGGCGTGGCGGAAAGTTACCGTCATAACACATTGATTCAAGAATAAAGAGAACTAAATGAATCCATTCAACGTTGCTATGACATCATCCGACATATAGTAAAAACTTGTGTTGTGACTAGTCAAGACCACGACAACGTAGTCACAATTCATACATAAAATCTTCCGAATACTCGGAATGATACAAGTCTAGAAAATCTCAGATAGAATAAGTAAACTAAATAATCTTCAAGCAAATCAGCCAACGAAAATGACCAACAAGGGTAACTCCTAGGTCTTGCTATGGCCAATTAGGAACTCTAACCTCCTTAAGCTTCATTATTATTATCACCTGAAAATAATACTCGAAAACGTCAACATAAAGTCGGTGAGCTCGCAAGTTTAAGTGTAAACACATTCACCGTGCCTTATTACGAGTGGGACAACAATGCATAATCAGTATGAATAGTATTCCAGCTCAAATCAAATCACATCATATCAACAAATCAAATTACAAAAAATCAAATCAAATCAATAGGGTCACAAGTGCTTCTAGGTTTCCAAACATATCGCCTACCAGCTGGACCTACACTATTGGCTTAATAATCATCGAGAAGTGGAACATGTATACTAGCACTCAAATACGCAATTATAAGCACAAACATTGTCCAAGGAGTTAAAAGTTTAGCACTGTGTAAAGTAATTGAAAAAGCATTTGAGTATCATTTCTCCCAAGAAAATAAGTAAAAAAGGGATCACGAGTACTCACCTCAAGTAGTGATGAAATGTAATGGTAATGAATAGTCAAGCAATATAGTGCAACGGTACCCGGTCACGACCTAATGATTAATATTTTGTCTTAGAAGCATGTCAAGTGTAAAATACAATAATGCATATGAGTTTTCAAAAATGTTTATATCATCGTTTGTGTGGTTGTTTATTAGTTCAAAAGTATTATTTATATAAACTGTTGTCCTCTTTATTTTATAAATCTTTCATTGTTAGTTGAAAAATGCCTTCATTACACTACTTCAATTATATTAACAACCTCAGTTCTTGAGAGATAAGGGGAGTAAAACACAGATTCGTTATGCGTTGCAATATCATTCTTTATAGTGTGTGGCAACAACATCAATTTATAATAACAAATAATCTTGCAGGGTAAAAACTTGGAACACCTAAAGATTCGATTAAGTGACATATTGTCGGCCACCAAGAATTTTTCGGAAACATACCTTCTTGGGTCAGGTGGATTTGCCAAGGTTTATCGCGCTGAACTAGATCATTTTGATAGTAGTCAGTCGTGGTCTGTTGCAGAGAAGGATAAAGGTGAATTTCCTAAGAGACGCAGCATGGTAGCTATAAAACGCATCCTAGGCATAAAAGGAAAACAAGGGTTTTTTGCCGAAATTGAAATGCTTACTAGTTGTAAGCATCAAAACATAGTCTCTCTTCTTGGCTTTTGTGACGAAGATTCTCATATGATCCTTGTTTATGAGTATGTTTCAAATGGAAGCCTTGATGATTTTTTGGAAAGTTCAAGTAAAATGACTAATTTTACTTGGGCTCGACGTATACGGATATGCCTTAATATTGCCAATGGATTGAAGTATCTGCACAGCAACACAGAGGACAAACAAATGATAGTGCACCGTGATATAAAGAGTGCAAACATTCTGCTGAATGATAATTTCGAGGCAAAGATTGCTGATTTCGGACTCTCCAAATTACGGCCTATGAGTCAAAAAGGCAGCACCCTAAATACTAATCTAATAGCTGGCACATATGTGTATTTGGATCCAGAATATAAGAAGACGGGTAAGCTGAAAAAAGAATCTGACATTTACTCTTTTGGAGTAGTTCTTTTTGAAATCATGTGTGGGAAGGTGGCATATGATAAAACTTACCTTGACCAAAATGAGAAGGGGCTATCATTTGTCGCACGAAGATACTGGCGTGAGGGAAGAATAAAAGAAATGGTAGATCCTAATATACAGGAAGCTTATGAAAACATTTTTATGATAAACAAAGGACTTAGTCAAGATTCTTTGGACACGTTTTCAAGAATAGCATATCAATGTTTGGCAGAGACTCAGGCTGAGCGTCCTACCATGGAAGTTATCATTAACCAACTTGAGAAGGCATTATCTTTTGAAGTAAGTCACTGTTTTGACAATACCTTTCTTTATTTCTTCATATGCTTGATCCCAGTACGTACCTATAGGATTATGTTTATCCTTTTTTTTTTGGAAACAGCGATTTAATTAAAACACCACCAAAGAGAAAACAACATAGCTAAGCTCCAAGAAGGAGCAGCAAGAAAAGAAAAATAAAATATTACAGGTTATTAGAGCGAATAAAACAGCTCATAAGTTGCTAAAATAATGTGAAATTATGAATTAAGTTTTAAAACACAAAAAACAATGTCTTATATGAATAGTTGTCAGTTTTAGAAGTGCCACGTATAACTAGTGGGTTCTTGTAAGCACGCTGTCTAAATATGTATAAATCGAGGTCTACGTTAGGAATAAAAAAAGTCTTGCCTTAAGTATTAAGGTAGTGTTGATGTTTGTAGTTTAAGGCTCCGATCTTTTGAAAAGTTTCCAATTTTTGAAGAGTATGAAAAGTAAGGAAGACGCGACATGCCGCATTGATGACAAACTGAAAAAGAAAAAAAAAATCAAAATATTCTGAATTTTTTTCATAAAAAAGGAGAGACAAAATCACAAATTATTGTTGAAGAAATCAATTTATTTATCAGTTATATATCTCTTTGATTGAGTGCCTAATGATTCACAGGAAAATCACAAAGACAACCTCGAGATCTCAGTTGAAGAAATTAATTTGGCCACACAAAACTTTAGTCCTGAGAATTGTGTTGCAAGTGGAAGATATTGGAAGGCATATAAAGGTGAAGTTTTACATGCCAATGGACGACATACCAGTATTGTTGCAAAGCGGTGGGGAAGCAAGTCTGATCATCAATTTTTGACAGAGCTTGATGTTCTCTTCAAGTATAAGCATGAAAATATCATTGGTCTTTCAGGATATTGTAAAGATACAGATGAAAAAGTTATTGTTTACGAGCATGCATCCAATGGAAGCCTGGATAAGTATTTGAACGATGCTAGTCTTACATGGACTAAACGTCTGAAGATATGCATCGATGTAGCAAGGGGATTAGATTGTCTTCACGAAAAGATGTTGATCCTTAAGGGAATCAAAAGTGCTAATATTCAACTAGATGGTGATTGGAAGGCAAAAATTTCTAATTTGCACCTGTCCTCAACAATAACCTCATTAATATTCAGAATGGATATTGAAAATGTCATCAATGATGCTAACGACTCACTGGGCTACCTTGACCCAACTCACAACGATGGTTTCTTAGAACAAGAAACGGATATATATTCTTTGGGGGTTGTTCTATTTGAGATATTGTGCGGAAGGTTGGCCTGGGTAGAGGGCTGTGAGGATCACTCTCAGTCATTAGGTCCTTTGGCTAAATGTTTATATGAAGAAGGAAGACTTGATGAGATAGTATTTGAGGGCATCAAGGACCAAATTGTGCCGAAATCATTGACTACATTTCAAAGGGTTGCCTATGAATGCTTACATGATAATGGCGATAAGAGGCCTAGCGCCTTGAATGTGATGGTACAACTGGAGAAGGCATTGGAGTTCCAGGTATATTACAAAACTCTGATTTTCTCAATAGCTTTTTAATAAAACATGTGTATTAATAACCAATTCAAATTTCAAAAGATACCGGACACTTAATAATAAAAGAAAATTCTTTAGAAAATCATAAGAAATACTAATATATAATTGATTTCATGGAAATGTATTTAGTTGAAGTAAAATTACTGGAAAAATGACTAGTAAAATCAAATATCTAAGTCTTCTTTGTTTGTTTGACGTTAAAAGTTCTCAACATGCAACCTGAAAATTGATTTTATTAAACATGAGTTGTCTACTTTATATCAGGAGGATAATGAAATATGGGCAGCCAAACTACCAAATGACTACAAAGAAATATTCCGCATGTCAAAATCCCCCGAAATCTACTCCACAAAAAGCAACAAGGATCTTTATGACATGCTCAACAAAGGAATCCTCCTTCAACAGGACAAAGTGGTAATTATTTTGTGTTCATTATACACTTCACTTATTCTTGTATTATTTATTTATTTATTTATTTATTGGTAACCATGATTTCTGACCTTTTTGGCCGACTAATACACGGGGTTTGAACCCACCGCCAGGTAAATCCCTCTCTTTTTAGGAGGTTGCTGTGGCCACTTTAGGTTGTTTGCACATAGGAATTGAACTTGAGACCTCACATTTCAAGTTATTGTATTTGGCACTTCGCATTTCAAACATCTTATGCTCTTGGAGAATTAAGAAACTCGGAGACCTTTTGGTTCCTTAAGGATTATTACGCAAAATTGACTTTAATGGTTGCGTACGTTAAAGCTAATAATTTGCTCTTACATAAATCATTGTTTGTTGGTTTATATCACTTTCACAATTATAAGAAGCTTCACTTACAAAGTGTCCTCACATGTACAGTTGGTCCAAAACTCATACATCCATTTAATTTACAATGATATTTGGTTTAATTTGTCTGTTTTGTTTAACAGTTGTTTTCACTTGGGACTAATGGAGAAAGAAATGAAATGATATCGGCAAGAAAATTCATGTACAAAAAGCGCTGGGTTCGTAAATGGCGATCTCTTCCGGCCGATTCAAAGTTCATATCTCTCTCTCTTTCTTTTTGTGTCTTTGCAAAGCTGTGAACGTATACCTTATTCTGAATTCAAATATTTTTTGATCTTAACAATGACAAGTATTTGAAGGAAACATAAACCAGTGTTACTTTATATTTTGTGCCCTATTTGAAACCAAGAATCTGAACTTGCAAAACACATGATAGTTACGCTGTTTTATATTTTTGTTAGATGCTCAATTTTGAAAACAAAATGGGGTTTCCTATTAATCAATGAGATATCTCAACTTTTGAAATCGAGCCTTTTGATTAGCAAAATTGTCTTTGCCTGTTTGTCTCTGTGCTTACTTTTTGACAGTGTCTTTCCAATGAATGAGGCACCGTATGTGAAAATCTGGAAAAAAAAAAAAAATGATCGCCATGGGCCTCAACATTTTTCTCTGATTTCCAGATGTCGAGTTCAACAAAACAAGGATTTTGGTATAATTGTTGCACTGTCGTCACTAGTGAATATGCTTTACTATGTAGTAGTGATACGATATATACTAGTATGGTACCATAGCATAGGTGCGGAACCGAATAGTTTCATTTTGAGTAGTGTGTTAATTTGTGTGTTTTATGTTAGTATTATGTGTGTTTTATGCAAGTATATGTTTATTAAGAAGGTAAGTAGAAATTTGAGGGAAATGAAGTTCTATGAATTATGATCTAAAGTGAGGGTTGAGATCATGCCAAACCATATATGATTGAACTGATGGATGCCAGTTGTAAGGTAATGTAGTATAGATAACTTCTAGGTCCCAATATTGGACTTGACTAGACAACTCATGATAACCCGTACACTTAAGCATTCAGCAACCACTTAGCTAAGCAGCCTTTTGATTTTGATGGACCAACAGCACTATATAATTTCTTGACCTTAAATTATACACTTGATCTGGTGGTATGAAGCGATCAAATTCTAGGAGCAAGAAACATGTATTTGCTACTTTCATTTTAACTCTATCCGGAATGTCTTGCATACATTGAATAAAGATTGCCTGTTCAGTCAAACTAAAATATAGAAAATCCACAGAAATATAAAATGTGTATGATTCTGAATAGTGGTTGTGACTAATTTTGACTTTGATATATGTACAGGTTTCCGAAAGTAGCAGAGGTGTTCGATATTTCGAATCTAATGATTGAAATCAAGATAAGAACTCAGTTTTTGTCTCCAGGTGTCAACTACAAGGCTAATCTCATCTTTAGATTTTGGGGTCCAAGAAAAACGAAATCGTTCCATAAACCGATGTATGTTAACTTTAAGTACAAAATGGGAGGCGAAAACTTACATGCATATTTCGCAACATGGAGAGATGATGGATGGATGATGCTTGAACTGTGCCGATTCTTGTGTTACAAGGAGGATACAAATTTTGAGGTTTTACTGGAAAGCTTTTCACGATGCTATAGTGGAAGTCGCACCATCTATGTTGAAGTTGAAGGCATAGAGTTTCAAGCTATTGACGATGCAAGTTTGAAAAAACCCTTTGGTTCCCATTGTAGATTCTTTAGTTTATATAATTAAAACATAGTTTTACAATTTTTGTGCAGGTGATAATTGATAAAGTCGAAAAAGTTGAGGAAGTTCAAGCCATTGACAATGCAAGTTTGAATATTACTCTTTCGTTCCCACGTTAAATACCATATATTTTGAAAATTAATGTTCGTTGTTAAATGTTAATAACAGAGCCTGGGAAATTCTATGCAGGTCATGAAACTTGAAGATATCGAGAATATAGAGGAAGTTCAATCCATTGACAATGCAAGTTTTAAAAGTTCCCATCCCAAAAAAAAAAATTGTTTACATGTTAGAACACGTGCACATGTATGGGAAACAGTCTCATACTCTACATTACCAGTTTGTAACATAAACTTACAATATATGCAGGTGAAACAAGTGGAAATCGGGATATTAAAGAAAGTCCAACAATTCTTGAAATCAAGTTCAAAGCGGAATAAGGTGCATTAACTGCCCACTAACTATGAAGAAATCTTTTAAAGAATATCAGCCCATTGTTGAAGGAAAAAATGTGCAATGTTCTCATTTATTTCTACTTGACTTAAAATATTTCTTTCAATTTTGATGAGCAGCTGAAGTCCATGCTAAGTAAAATGAATAGAAATAAACACGATATGCTAAGTGAAGTGAAGGACCATATAAAAAGAAAAGTGAACGAAAAGAAAGATCATCTGGTAAGTAAAGTGAGCACAAAGAAAGACCGTCTTCTAAGTAGAGTAAACAGAAAGAAGGATCGTCTGCTAAGTAGAGTGAACAGAGTGAAAGATCATCTGGTTTCTGCAAAGGATGTTTTGTATGGCTCTTTTAATGAGGAGCTTAATTTAACACCTTCAGCCCAATCCAGGTTTCCTTTTAAACTAATTTCATTTACTATGTCTTTTCTTTCTGATCTTCAGTTTTCCTTGTAAACTATATCTCATCATTCAAAATCCTATTGTTGTTATTATCCACAAAAACACTAAATAAACGTTAATAGGTGGATAAGTTCAAGGGCGGACCTATGTAGGGGCAGGGGAGAGTCCCCCCCCCCCCCCCCAAAAAAAAAAAAAAAAAAAAAAAAAATTTGCGGCACCTAGTGTAAATATTATAGGTTTTAGGGGTAATTTAGTTGAGGTTACAAACAAATCTCCTATTCGGCCCCCCAAAAAAAATGTTCTAGTTCCGCCACTAGATAAGTTACATCTCTAAAACGGTTTCATTGGCCTGAAATATATTTTCTTTGCTGATAATACAAGCAGATTTGAAACTGGCAATGATGAAATGTTGAAGATATCGGAAAACCATGACGAGTGTGAAGAGGTCCTTTTTTATTTCTAGATAATTTTATCTATTTGAGGATTCAAATATTTGTAGTGGTTTGGTAATAAACTCTCTCAACCCTTGAATGAACAGTTACTATCAGTAAGCAACGTAAACAGAAACGAGCATCATATGCTCTCGGCCAAGGACTTTCTTTATGATACTTCTAAAGTAACGCTTCTTCAACTGAAACCCTCGGTCCAATCCAGGTCTGCTTTCTGAACTAACTTCATGACGTTTCATATTCTAATCGTAAAACGTATCCTTGAACATGTCTACTTTAACCCATTAAATAGATTTATTTATCCATAATTTTGGTTACAGAAAAAGTCTGAACTTTCAAATTACAAACAAAGATTTCATAGTTTGAAATTATATTATTCTTACGTATTGTCCAATGAATTACCATGAACATGCCAATAGTCCAATAGATGGAATTAGCAATATTTTTGGCTCTCAAATATAGTTTCCTTCATCTTAATCAGATATTTAGTTCATTCTTATAAGGAGTATGTAATAACTTTATATATGAAACATTCAGATTTCAAGAGGTGGTTGAGCTCCGATCACAACACGTTTTGCACATCAAATGCAAGATTAAATTTCAGATGTCACCAAACACAGAATATGCATGCTATGTTGTGTTTAAGCTCTCAGAAAGGTGTCGTGGATTGCACTGTCCGGTGATAGTACGAGATCTACTCCAGTGGAAAAAAGACACTGGAATTCTTTATTTTAGATCACCAAACCCATGGAATTTACATGATACGCATTGGGTACCCAAAAAAAGGGAAGATGGATGGATGGAGGTTAATGTGTGGAAATTTCACTCTGATTTCGAACTTCGAAATGGTTCTATTCCTGTGAATTTAAAACTAGTAACTTATGAGGGAACTATGTCCGGGCTTATAGTCTGTGGTCTAGAGATTCGACCAATATAAGGAGCAAATGTGTGAAGGTTTTCTTCAAATTGTACACATGCTATTGACTTTTTTATACTTTTGTTATTGGCAAAAAATGTGAACCAAGAATAATCTCGATGTTACTTCTTTTTTATACTTTTGTTATTGGCAAAAAATGTGAACCAAGAATAATCTCGATGTTACTTTGAAGGAAACTTGAAGGACCAAACTTGTAGAAACGAAAGATTACAACCGCTAGTTAGTTATTATTGTTAGAAACCTGTAGGAATTTGTGAAAGGTCACATCGGTTCGATGGTACCGATTGAAACCTATAAATACTTGATACTATTAAATATACGTATATAAATTAATGTGTAAATGTCTAGTATCGAACCCGAGACCTCGGGATTGCACATATTACAAATGAGTATTGAGGAAAAATAATAAATGTTTTATTATATTTATTATTAGACACGAGATATTAACGACCGTTAGTACTTAACGGAAAAGGGACTAACGACCGTTAGACGAAAGAGAAAAAAAGGGTGTTTATGTAATTTGTAACCAAGGAAGAGTCTAGAACCCCCCCCCCCCCCCCCCCTTGGGCTTGGGTCGGCCGAACACCACAAACAAGGCAACCCATTGCCTTGGCTTGATCCCTAAGCTATCCTAATTACTATATAAACAAACCTAAGGTCATTGTTTTCATAACTTTTGTGCACACAATTATCTTTAACTTTTTCTCTCCTCTCTTTTGCTCTCAAAACCGGTCGAACACCCCTAGATCTTTAGGGTTTCGATTTTTGGTGATCAAAAATACTTTCTTGTGTAGTTACTTGCATAACCTTAATACGGTTTTAATTTGTGTGTACAAGAACGAGGTAATAACTCACTATAGTTATTATCAAGAGATCGATAAATAAAACGGTAAGGGGTTTATCATAGATCTATAATTACACAAGATCAAGATTAATTGAAGTGCATCGGATACGTTACTATTTATGTTTTAGTTAATCTTTATACGTGTTATACTTGATCCTAGCTTCCGCATATTTGTGTTATTTGATTGTCAAACTCTAACAGTGGCATCACGAGCCATGTATAACATGTTATTGATTACTAAAACGTAATAAAAATCGGATCTTTAATTGTTTTAGATACATGTTTTGATCTAGGGTTTTTCTTTTTCAATTTTTTTTTATAAAAATTCGAAACCCTAACCCTAATTTTAGGGGGGGGTCGATTTTCCATGAAACCCTAATTAGGGTTTTGTGGTTTTCTTGGATTATATGTAATCACTAGAAACCCTATGTCATTAACCGGTTATGTGAGCGTATCTTGTGACCTATATGCTAATTGTTATGTTTTATCCGTGACGAAACATGCATGTTAGTCATGGATCTTTTTTTTTTTTTTTTTTTTTTTTTTTTTTTTTTTTTTTTTTTTTTTGGTCACATGTTTTAGATAGATCTTTAATTGGGGAAGACTCCAATATATATATTAAAATCAATAAATATGCTATGTGGTTTGTACATTAGCTTTGGCCTACGTAATTGATTCGTCAATGTATGTGACTCTCTTCCATCAAGAGGAGAAGGCCTTAGTTGATTACATGCATGATTATACCTAGACTTGATTTTATTAGGATCTTTTCTAATAAGGTTTGCATGTGGCTAATTGTTTCACTTTATTATTATTAGTTGTTTGTTTTTCTTTGATTACTTGTTTTATTGTTAATTGTTTGACATGATGTAAGCAATAAAAGGGTGATTTTTCATAAAGAAAATAACACGGACTAATAATGGTGAAACCCTAAGTGATAAAGATTGAATCTTGCGGAGTCTTATGTGCCAACAACGGTTCGCTTCGCACGGTAATTCGCTCCAAGGCGAGACTAGCAAGATTCATACTTTATTACATGTTTTGAGATTAAGTCCATAAACTTTTGCTTGATTGATGTTTTGTAAAACATGCTTTTAAAAGTAACTCTTTTAAGACAAATTCATAATCATGATATGAAGGCTTAGAGTAGAGCCTTAGAGTCTGCCTTGGTTATCACAATCTTGAAAACGTCTTAAACGAATTTCTTTTAAAATCATTCTTGTAGAAAGTCATCTTTGGGTTTTTTAAACCTCAAGTAAAACTTCGTGTATTAATTTCACGAATTGGTTATAAAAAGTTTTTATGAAAACTTATGCTATAAAGATGAGTTCATGCATCTTTATGCATATTTTGATTGACATATCAAAATTGAATACCCTTAAAATTTAAGTTGCATGCCATCTATCTATAAGGAACACTTGGAATTTTAATTTAGTAAATGTGAGACCTAGGCTAAATTATTATAACAAGGTAAAATTCTGTTAATGCGTGAGACCATAGATAG
The DNA here is from genome assembly GCA_030686995.1 of Artemisia argyi. Lineage (NCBI taxonomy): Eukaryota > Viridiplantae > Streptophyta > Magnoliopsida > Asterales > Asteraceae > Artemisia > Artemisia argyi. Next base: position 16,229 of record JARVZY010004400.1, read on the forward strand.
TTATTTTACAGTTTCTAAGGTAGACGACTTAATTAAGTTGTGCGTGAGACCTAGAACTTAAGGCATGAGATGAGATGATACATGCTTACAAGGCAAATTGATGAATCAATTTGATGTAAATCCCATAATGATCTAGGAATTGGAAATCTTGTTTGCCAATTATTGTTCGACAGATTACCATCTTTTATACTTTCACCACTAGCAGATCAACTGATGTGGTGGAATCTATGTAAAGTTGGATCCTAGATTTTCAAGAAAATTTTGGTGGTTATATGAATATAGCCTATGGGTATTTTATTTTCTTGAAGATATTTATTATCGAAAATACTAATGTTTGAACTTTTATCTGTACATATGGTTCAACCCGATAACCCAACTGTGATTTCTGCTTTCAAGAGTCATCTTGAAAGAGAAAAATTGACTGGAAAGAATTTCAATGATTGGCACCGTTCGCTCAGAATTGTCTTGAGGGCATCCGGAAAGCTAGATTACTTGACTGAAGAATGCCCTGCTGAGCCTGCTGCTACTGAACCAGAAGCAGTTAAGGCGGCATGGAGGGTGGAGCATGCTAAGTTTAATGAGGTTGCTTGTTTAATGCTCACTAGCATGAGTGCTCAGTTACAAAAGAAGTTTGAGTACTTTTTCACTAAAGATATGCTTGATGTACTTAAGCAGTCTTATGAGAAATCTCCTGCAGTTGAATTGTATGATGAACTTGACAAGCTACACAACTGCAAGCATGGTGATGGTAAACCAGTTGAAGATTATGTGACTGAGATGAAAGAATATTTTGATCAGCTTCACATAATTGGATTTGGTTACCCCAACAATGTGCAAGTGCACTTGATCAACAGGTCCCTTAACAAGGACTTTGCTGGTTTTGTGCAGAATTTCAACATGCACTGCTCGGGGAAGATAGTCTCAGAATTACTCGCATTGCTTGTTGATTATGAGAAGAGTCTACCAGCCAAGGTCAAGGCCCCTACCCCGCAAGTGTTGGCGATTCATGGGGGGAGAATCCAGAAGAAATCACATGTGAACAAAGGCAAGGGGAAAGGTGATAAAGGCAAGCAGGTCATGGCCTATCAACCACAACCCAAGATGAAGCATCATCAGCCTAAGCAGAACAAGGTGAATCCGCCAAACAAGAAGGATCAGGCTTGTCACCATTGTCATGAAAAGAGCCATTGGAAGCGCAATTGTCCTCTCTACATTCATGACTTGCGACAGAAGAAGCAGGGTAATGAAGCTGGTAACCCCAGTTCATCAGGTGCGTTCTTTATGATTGAATTATTCACTCTTACTCCTAAATTGAATTCATGGGTATATGATACGCGATGTGGCATTCATATTTGTAATACTTTACAGGGGTTTAGAGTTGAGAGAAAGCTGGCCTATGGACAACAATTCTTGCACGTGAGTAACGGAGCGCATACAGGAGTTGAAGCTATAGGAGTTTTTAATTTAGTGTTGCCTTCGGGCTTAGTAGTATCTTTATATAATTGTCATTATGCACCGTCAATTGTTAGAGGTGTAATTTCATTTTCATGTTTGTTGAACCTTGGTTTTGAGCATACTATTTCTAGCAATGGAATTTCAGTTTCTTTAAATGATGTTTTTTATTTTAATGCTATTGCTGTGAATGGTGTCTTTGAAATTGATATGAATGATAATGATAATGCTTTTGTTAAAAATAATTCAATGTATAGCATCAATAATAAGAGAATCAAGAAAGGTCTGGATTCGTCTTATCTTTGGCATTGTCGACTTGCTCACATTGTCAAGGCTCGCATGAAAAAGCTGCAACATGATGGGCTTTTAGAAAAGATCAATGATGAATCATTTGATAAGTGCGAATCTTGCATTGCTGGGAAGATGACAAAGAAACCCTTTAAAAATAAGATTGAAAGGGCGAATGATCTACTTGGTCTTATTCACACAGATGTGTGTGGACCACTTAGACATGTGTCAAGGAGGGGTGCTAGCTACTTGTTAACATTTACGGATGATTACAGTCGTTATGGTTATGTTTATTTACTTAAACATAAACATGAGGTGTTTGAAACATTCAAAGTTTTTAAAGCAGAAGTAGAGTTGCAACTTGGAAAGAAGATTAAAGCTCTTCGATCCGATAGAGGTGGTGAATACCTGAGTTAGGAGTTCATAGATTACTTAGCAAAGGAGGGAATTGTCCAGCACCTTACTTCTCCATATACTCCACAACAAAAGGGTGTATCTAAGAGAAGGAATCGTACATTGCAAGACATGATACGATCTATGTTTAATCTAACAACTCTTCCTTATTCATTTTGGGATTATGCCTTAGAATCTGCAGTTCACATTCTTAATACGGTTCCAACAAAGAAGGTAGATAAGACTCCATATGAGTTATGGACTGGAAAAGCTCCTAACTTGTCTTATCTTAAGGTCTGGGGTTGTGAGGCGTATGTTAAACGTGACTCATCAGACAAACTCCAACAAAGATCTGTGAAGTGCATCTTCGTAGGATACCCTAAGGAAACTATGGGTTACTACTTTTATTACCCAACTGAAAACAAAGTTTTTGTTGCAAGGTATGGAGACTTCTTGGAAAAGGAGCTCATATCTCAAGAATTCAGTGGGAGAGTATATGATCTGGAAGACGATCATGAAGATGTAGCACCTTCTGAAGACACTAGCCAACTTCCTGTGGAACCTGAAAGTTTAGGTCCTCCACCTGAAGTTGAAGTGGTTCCCATTCGTAGGTCATCTAAACCTGTGAAAGCTCCTACACGTCTATGTCTTAATGTAGAGTGTGATGATAACTTAATAGGGGATCTTGATGAACCTACAAGTTATAAAGCTGCCATGAATGGTCCTGAAAAGGAAAAATGGCAGGTTGCTATGAATGGGGAAATGCAATCCATGGAAGACAATGAAGTCTGGGAAAAAGTAGACCTACCTCCGGGTGCCAAGTTAGTTGGTAGTAAATGGCTCTACAAGAAAAAAGACAGATATGGATGGCATTGTACACACCTATAAGGCCCGTTTGGTAGCTAAAGGCTATACTTAAACTTTTGGTGTTGACTATGAGGAGACCTTTTCTCCTGTAGCTGACATTAGGGCTATTAGGATTCTTATAGCCATAGCCGCTTACTATGACTATGAGATTTGGCAAATGGATGTCAAAACCGCCTTCTTAAATGGTCGCCTAGATGAAGACATCTATATGGCGCAGCCTGAGGGGTTTGTGAATCCAGAATTCCCAAATCGTGTATGCAAGCTTAAAAGATCCATTTATGGATTGAAGCAAGCATCACGACAATGGAATAAGAGATTTAACAGTGAGATTAAAAAGTATGGATTCACTCAAAATCCTGATGAGCCATGTGTATATCACAAAGCTAGTGGGAGTAATGTAATTTTCCTTATTTTATATGTTGATGACATATTGATCATGGGAAACGACATTCCAAGTTTGCAAAAGGTTAAGCATATCTTAGAAGTTGTTTTTCTATAAAAGATTTAGGGGAAGCTGCATTTATTATGGGAATCAAGATATATAGAGATAGATCTCAGCGATTAATTGGATTAAGCCAAAGTGCTTACATTAATAAAATATTGAAGAGATTCAATATGCAAAATTCCAAGAAGGGATATTTGCCGATGCAAGAACAACATGGCTTGAGCGAGAAAGTTTGTGCTTCAACACCTGCAGAGGTGCAACGCATGAAGAGAGTCCCTTATGCTTCGGCTGTGGGATCTATTATGTATGTGGTGAAAAGCACAAGGCCTGATGTGGCATTTGCTCAAAACTTAACCAGTCGATATCAGCAGAATCCAGGTGAAAAACACTGGACTGCTGTTAAGAATATTCTTAAGTACCTTTGGGCTACTAAAGAGATGTTCTTAGTTTATGGGGGGTACTCCATTGGCAGAACTTGATGTTACAGGTTACTGCGATGCTTCTTGGAAAGTTGATAAGGATGATACGAAGTCTCAGATGGGTTATGTCTTTGTCATTAATGGAGGAGCTGTGGATTGGAGGAGCAGAAAGCAGAGTGTACTAGCGATGTCTGCTACAGAAAGTGAGTATATAGCTGCTTCAGAAGCTGCAATGGAAGCTGTTTAGATTAGGAAGTTTGTTTTAAGGCTTGGGGTTATGCCTTCGATTCGATGACCTATGAAAATGTATTGTGACAACTCAGCTGCAATTACATTTGCCAATGAACCTGGAATCATGAAAGGCACCAGACATTTCCCGATTAAGCATCACTATGTTCGAGAACAAGTCAAAATAGGTGAAATCAAAATGCTCAAAGTTCACACAGATGAAAACTTAGCAGATCAATTTACAAAGCCTTTACCTGGCACAAAGCTTTACAAGCATGCTGAAGGAATAGGACTTAAATTAGCTGAAAGTTTCATGCCCATTTGTGATTAGTATTTGGATAAGGGATGTAATGTACAATTATTATTTTAATAAAATAAAGTATTATTTATGTTTATTTATTCATTGTCTTAATAATATATCCTATATTTGCATGTTTAGATCCATAAATAAATTATTATTCTAAATTGTCCGTTGTCGATTAATGATATGGGAATATCATTAAACTAAGACAATTTTGGGTATTGGTTCAGGATATACTTGTGTCACAACTCGTAATTTCCGGTCATTTTCCAACCCTCGACAATTTACTATTCACCATTTACTATTCATCGATCACTATTCATCGTTTTTGAGGTCAATTTGACATTTCGAGAAACATTCAGAAATTTTACTATTCACTTGACACTATTCATTCCGAGAGAAAACCACTATTCACGTGCATTACTCATCTCATCGTAAATTTAGTTTACGAGTATTCAAATTCGCGTAACCGTTTTGGTTCAGGAGCGAATTCATACATTATCCTTTGGGACATTTCATACGGACTAGAAATAGTCCGCATATCATTATTATGGCACTTGCATACTATTCCACTCGTAGGGTATTCAAATTATATTTTTAATATAATTAACGAATTACGTATGTTTATTTTAAATAAACACTAATACGCGAACTATAAATGTGACTAACACGTCCGACACTCCCGACTATGATCCCAATATATTTTTATATTCATTTTTATAATATAAAAAAATTATAATATTAATTTACCCGGTGTTTTGGAAACTTATTTAATTTATATCGTACGCCTAATTTATTTACGACGGTTTTCGTAAAAACTAAACAATAATTTTCCAAACACTCAATACTTGTACCCAACATATTTTTACAACTTTTATGACTTTATTATGTCTCGGTTAACTCCGTTAAAATTTATTTTTAGTTAACTCGGTACCCGGTATCCCCTAAAACCAATAATATCTAACATAATCTTACACAATAATACACCAACTCTTTCATTTCCTTCCTACCTCCATGTGTTGCCGCCCCCCCCCCCCCCCCCTCCATTTCCATTTCCATTTCCTACAAGCTTTGAAAAATTACTACCAACTCATAAATGCTTGTCCTTTTTGTCTACAACCAATAATACACACATATACTAAGTAATCCTTTCTCATTTGTAAGATTCACACAAGAAAGTTCCATTTTTTTTTCTCTCTACTCCATATATACGGCAACAACAAGAAGAAAGCAAGCCAAGAAATTTTTATAAGCTCAAGTAATACTCTAGTTTATTTAGTAACTCTTGTAAGGTTTGAAACACAACATAAGGATTCTAAGGTTTTGATCATCTAAGATCACCAATCATTCAAAGTAAGTTTACAAAGTTTATTTCCATTATTTCTTCAAGTATTTATATTGATCATATGGTTTCCATACAAGATCTTATGCATTTGTTAGCTTATACCACTTCATTTTTATAAACTTTTAACTTTTGAACCTTAGGAAGTGTTTATGGTTAGATCCTTGTTAGATCTACTTGGTTTATGATGTTTAGGAACCCATGACACCCTAAGAAGGTGTATGGTAGGATTAGACTAGTTTTGTGGTGATTGAAAGTGGTTTGGTTGAAGTAGAAACTAGATTGAAACCTTGAAAATGGTTTTTGAACAAGTAAAAATACATGCTGTCCTATTTTGGTTCACCCAGAAAACTCCGAATTTACACAGTAACTTTTGATAATATTTTTAGAAAATACTTTCAAAAACGAAGCCGTGGGCGAAAGAACGGATTAAAACGAGTTAATAACGAAGGAGATATGATTTTCCGAATTTAACGACGAAAACTATTTTCTGAAAAACTGCTTGCTGTTTGACAGTTTTCGACGGGCAAATAGAGGCGTTAAACGTAACCTAGAGGAGCCGAGTTATCAAAAATATATTAGTATAAACAAAAACGAATCCGGGGATATAAAGAACGAGGAAAATGAACTTAAAACGACCAAGTTATACGCGTTTTAACATCGTCAAACTATATATATATATATATTTGGTCACAAATAAAAATAATAACTTACGTACTAAATGGTATATTTTCTAGAAATATTACTAAGGACTATATTCTTAACAAATGAAATACGTATGACCCAAGAGAATATTATACGACTTAACGACGTTATTTTAAGGTTGTCGATACGAGGAATAGAACGCTAACATTTTTATACGATATATTACGACAAGTTTTTATAACTCCATTGGGACTTATTTTTCCTAAGTATGGAAACTATCTTACTTTGACAATAACGAGTATTTCCAAGTTACGAGTGGTATAGGCATCATGTGCACGTGCATTCATTTCATTATGTCATGATCTAAGGTAGATCGTTATTACTCATATTAGGTTGCGGTTAGAGATCGTGCCTCATTTCAGTGTATCCATTCTTGTCATCGTAGCTATCACTCCAGGTGAGTCATAGCCCCTACTTTTTCAATTGTTTTGGTAAACTCTTTGGGGGAGAATACATGCTCGTTTTACTTAAACGCACTACTTGTTTTACCTGGTTGATTTCTCAAATATTTCCAATGTTACCTAAACATATGTTTGATTTTTCTTGTATTTCATGGGATTGATTATCCTTGTTTATATGACCGCATTGTCACCAATTGACCTATATGCTCATTGTAATACTGTGGTATTCCCCACTTGGCTATGATGTCAAACGTAATATTGTGGTATTTCCCACTTGGCTGTGATGTCAAACGTATTGTGGTATTCCCCACTTGGCTGTGATGTCAAACGTAATATTGTGGTATTCCCCACTTGGCTGTGATGTCAAACGTAGTATTGCTGTTTCCTTACTTGATTGACCTGTATGTCCATTGTAATATTGTGGTATTCCCCACTTGGCTGTGATGTCAAACGTATTGTGGTATTCCCCACTTGGCTGTGATGTCAAACGTAATATTGCTGTTTCCTTACTTGACTGAATTGCGATGCCTTTGCATCAACCTTATTACGGGTTTTCCCGCTTGACTGATTTATCATATGGCCTCATTGACTGAATTATTTATATAGCCGTTTTGCTATATTTATCTGGGAATTTGGATATCATATTACTTTTGTTCACGTAGACTTTAACATATTACTTTTGGCAGTGGGTTGTAAACACACAGGTTACAAGTCTCTTATGGCGGGACTTGTAACTGAGTGGATTTACGATGCCTTTGCCGGGCGATCTTTTCTCTATAGGCATTATTTGTTAAACAAACTCTATGAACTCACCAACCTCGTGTTGACACTTTAGCATGTATTTTCAGGTTTTAAGCATATGGCACGCTACAGGAGGTTTTGGCAGGGCATGGCATGGTTATAGAAGACTCTAATTATTTATATGGGGACCGTTTTAAACTACTTTTAAGGGCCTACTTCCGCATTACTTTTAACGATGTAAATTCAACATCTTTGATTAAATGATTTTATTCTAAATGATTAAAGTAAAAACCATTTTTGAACTTGTGTTGTAATACCAATTGAGTTACACCCCAGCTACACGTATGCTTCCGCTGGACCTGATTTTGGGGGTGTGACAACTTGAAAGTATATTGATGCGTAGTCATACCAATTTCACATGATACTCAATGAATTGAGTATTGGACTTATGCCAACAATATGATTTAATATTTATTGTGAGAATCATATTTAAAGTTATCCTCAGACATGAGATACCAGATAAGTGTCATGGATGTAGTGCATTTTTGTGAAGCAATCTACCGCTCACCGTAATTGGGAGTCATAAGGGTTGTTTTTAGAAGTGTTTCAAAGTTCGTGGGTTATTCTTGTAGTCAAGAGAGAATTTGTTCCTTCTAATTTGTTCAGAAGTTTAATACAGCTGGGCCCCTCGTAGGGTTGACAAAATGTTTGCGTGGCCACGCCCAAAGTCTATCTGGAATACGTTCAGATGTTTTGGTAATTTTGATCAATCATAAAGAGACGAGAAACAGAATATTAATAAAGAAACTCACATCTTTATTAAATGTAGTATTAGAAACAAAAAGATAATTATAATGATGAATCATTAAAAGTTTTTCCAGGAAACCTAGCTCGAGTTGTGCTAGGGGCATTGGAGTGTTGCAAGACGCCAACCAATGTCATTTTACTATTAATTATATATACGAGTGGGAGCTGTTAAATATACGTATTTAAATTAATGTGTAAATGTCTAGTATCGAACCCGAGACCTCGGGATTGCACACATTACAAATGAGTATTGAGGAAAAATAATAAATGTTTTATTATATTTATTATTAGACACGAGATATTAATGACCATTAGTACTTAACGGAAAAGGGACTAACGACCGTTAGACGAAAGAGAGAAAAAGGGTGTTTATGTAATTTGGTAACCAAGGAAGGGTCTAGAACCCCCCCCCCCCCCCCCCCTTGGGCTTGGGTCGACCGAACACCACAAACAAGGCAACCGATTGCCTTGCCTTGATCCCTAAGCTATCCTAATTACTATATAAACAAACCTAGGGTCATTGTTTTCATAACTTTTGTGCACACAATTATCCCTAACTTTTTCTCTCCTCTCTTTTGCTCTCAAAACCGGTCGAACACCCCTAGATCTTTAGGGTTTCGATTTTTGGTGATCAAAAATACTTTCTTGTGTAGTTACTTGCATAACCTTAATACGGTTTAATTTGTGTGTACAAGAACGAGGTAATAACTCACTATAGTTATTATCAAGAGATCGATAAACAAAACGGTAAGGGGTTTATCATAGATCTATAATTACACAAGATCAAGATTTATTGAAGTGCATCGGGTACGTTACTATTTATGTTTTAGTTCATCTTTATACGTGTTATACTTGATCCTAGCTTCCGCATATTTGTGTTATTTGATTGTCAAACTCTAACAGATACCATGTAACGTTATTTTAGTTGGACAAATAATATAAGTTATCTAGTTTATTTCATTGTTTGCAAATCATATTTGACTCCCACAAAGATCCGAACATATTGGGACAACAATTGGCATCAAGAGCCTTGTTTGTACCGACTCTCGTTACACCATCAAACACCAAACCATCAAACAGAAACTTGGTAATGAGACATAGAAACCAGAAACAAAACCCACGCTGAAATTTTTCAGGAACAAAACGCAACACTCTTGAACCTTGTTAACGATAGAAGGGGTTGCCTAGATAACTTAGGGACATAAGAAAGTCGTATACAACTTTCTTTGTGTCGTATTTTGCAAACAAAAAGGACACCAAACGAAGTGGTGCCTGTTTTGTTGTGATCATTCGTACGCGGCAACAAAACCAGAAAAAAAGGAGAAACAATTGTTTAGAAGATTTCTTGTTAGTGTCTTGCACACGACAACAAGAAAGTACTTGTTGGTTTATAACAACGCAACAAGGGAAGGAAGAAAGACGTAGAAAAGATTGTGTATTCACCGAGATACACAAGGAAAAGAAGCGCAAAAAATTAGAAGAGGCGTTGCTTGGACAGTTTGAAAAGGATACCGGTAACAAAACAAAAACAATTCAAGGATTGTTTAGAACGTTGGAAATACAAGAACAACAACAAACATTGAAGAAAAAGGCGACTTGATCACTCGCTGTGAAGAAATACCGAAAGGGTATTAAGGTTGTTGAGATACGGTGTGGACAAAAGAAAAGAACAAAAGGGTATTGCGGAAACAACGTGACATAGGAAACAAGCAACAGCAGGAACGACAAACAAAATTATTTTGTTTAGACGTTGGATGAATACAGTTGGGTATTAAGAAGGAAAAGAAGAAAAGCAACAAGGTTGCTTTTGGTAAAAAAAAAAAAGGAATACCGAAAGGTATTACTTTGGTGAAGGACTTGGAACAAAAAACAACGACAACCATTGAAGTTGATCATGGCCAAAAAACACTTAGGGTGGATTTGGAGGATAGCCGAGACATAACAAGGGTCTAGGGCACGTAGTAGAAACCAAGTCAAGAAGAAAAAAAAGGAACAACGTGAAGTTTGGTTAGTATTCGACAACAACATCATACAACCGAATTGATTTGGAAGGAGACGAGGAAAGAAAGAGCGTGGTTGATATAACTCAAAGTATCGACACACAAGTGGGAACACGATTGTGTTTTAACATAACATACGAGGTCACAAATTCATCATTTGGATTTCAATTATACGTTTATAGTATAAATAATTACTTTTATACTATTAGGAAATCCCAAGAACTATATATATTGATCCCGTATTACTTGGATTCTCGGATAACTATTTCTGTTCCCGTAGTAGTAGGATATACCATACTGGATAGAATTCCCATACGAATTAGAAGGTGAAGATCATAAACACATCTAAGATGTCTGGTGGAGATGATGACACCAATATCAATAACACTATAGTAAAACCCATTACACAATATCAATGCCCTAAACTTAAAACCACAAACTACACGGTTTGGGCTATACAAATTAAGGTTATATTAGAGGCACATGGTTTATGGGAGACTATAGAACCTAAGGAGAACACCCAATTAGATGATAAGAAGGATAAGGCAACTATTGCCCTCCTATATCAAGCGGTGACTGAAGATGTGATATTACAAGTAGCAAGTTGTAAAACTGCAAGAGAATTATGGGAATCATTAAGAGACACGTTGGAGAAGAGAGAGTGCAACATGCACAATTACAATCACTGATGATTGGATTTCATACTCTTCAAATGAAGGAGGATGAAACGGTGGATGCATTTACGAACAAACTAAATGGTTACGCCACGAAGGCTAAAGAATTAGGAAAAACCATGGATGAATCACTTTTAGTACGAAAACTATTAGATTCCACACCCGATAGGTTCATTCAGATAGTAGCATCCATAGAACAGACAAGTGATCTAGATGATATCAGCTTAGATGAGATCACTGGAAAATTAAAAGCATTCGAGGAAAGGATAAAACTTCGAAAGGGAGGACAAGCAGAAAGCCAGGATAACTTATTATTCGCACAAGGCGAACACTCTAGAAATAAGAAACGATTTAACAAAAATAGGGGTAGATCAAACTACTCACGAGGAAACTGGCAAAATAAAGGAAATAGAGATAACTCGAATGGAGAAAATTCAACTCACAACGATAAGACCAATAAGTATAAAGGTGAGTGGAATAAGAAGAAAGTGAAATGTTTCAATTG
>JARVZY010004401.1:0-27799 GCA_030686995.1 Artemisia argyi
CATCAAATCCATTATTTTCAATGATTCACCTCTCACAGGAGTTAACACACCTGGATGTGATGAGAATAGTATGAAAATAATTTGTTTTGATGTACATTTAGTCATTTGTTGCTGCAAAGAATGGAGCTTTCAAGTATTTGCTGATCATAGAGATCCTGCTGATGATGATTCTTTGCTGGTGCTGTATTATTACAATCCTCTTGGTATGTTATTTCGAAAATCTATCAAGAATCTTGAACTTAACCATGTCAAATTCAAGATTAGGGGAGGATTGTTGGGAATTCTGTTAAGCAAGAATTCTGCTGACTGTTTCTGCTGAAGGTTACTACTGAAGAGCTGGTTCCTGCTGAAGCAGTGTATCTGCTGAAGACTAGTTTCAGCATTATTAGTTTCTGCGGATATAGTATTTCCGTATTTTATGTATTATAGTTTGGATATGCATGAGTTTATTTAGGAAGTGATAATGCATATCTTTTAGAAGTTTTAGAATATACGTTTCTTGGGAAACGGTTTAGGGTTCCTTGTGTATAAAAGGAACACACGATTATGTATTGAAGAACGTTTTTAGAAAACACTCTTATTATTATTAAAAGATCCATAGAGGATCAAGAATTCTTAGTATTACACTTGTGTTTGTTTCCGCTTTAAAATACAAGTTACAGAGATTGTCTATTAGTGTGTTATTGATTACAGTAGCATAACTAACGATTCTAGAGTGCTCAAGAAGATCTATCAAGGTCTTATAGTTCAACAGAGATATTAGGACCGACATATACCACATAAAACTCTATCTTGAGTATGTTTGGTGAAAATCGTAGTAGTATGAAGCAGTAGCAGTAAGTGGTAGCAGAAAGCTGCAGCAGTAACCAGTAGCAGGAATCTGTTTGTTTTTATAAAGCATTTTGGTAACATTATTGTACAGTCATAATTAGTAAGTGGAAAAGCAACTTGCTCGTTAATGCTAATAGAAGTAGTGTTTTGATCTGGAGTGTTTAAAAAAAGTATACATCATAGTTGTTTGTTCCAAACAAACATTTTGTGCCATACGCTAACCAGTAGTTTATAGTTGCTTCAAAACACTCCTAATAGTTGCTACCAAACTCACAATTTTGTTAAAAGTATTGCTTCAACTAGGGACGAGGCATTTTCGGGGAGTAGCCTGCTTCCCATTACTCAATAGGGCAATTCCTCGCACATAATTAAGGGAGCCATTGAAAGGTGACTAAAACACCAGAAACGGGGACATCAGAGTTATTTCACAAAGACTTGCCATGGTAAGGAAGAAGGGGGGAACAGGCACACTTGGAGAGCGCAGTACAACGGAGAGTTGTATGCTGCGTTTGGGAAGGATGAATTGCTCCCGCAAAGGAATCTATTGATTCTCTCAAAGTTACAATTTTAAACCCAAATCGTGTAAATAACACTTTATTCATTGATTCTGAAACCCTAGATCTAAACAGTATAACAAGCACACCTATCATAGGCTTGTAAACTTAGAAATTTACTAATATAACTAAATAAAATTATAAAATGAAAATCAGCCTAAAATTATAAATGAAGCAAATAATAATAGTCAAAATAGTCCAAATTTATTCATTATTTATGGTTTTATAAACCATTTATTTATACTTTTATTGTTACATGTTTAGCGAAAAGCTCAACCAATCCTAGGGACTACAACAACAACTCCATCTGGTTTATCGAGATCCACCCAAACCCTGTTGGTAGACCAATCATGTGTGCGTACCATGTTCCACACTATTGGTACAACTTTAATGTTCGAATTCCATTTCTCAATTACTTTGCAAGCTTCATATCCAGTCACTCCAAGCAGCTCTGGCCACATCTTGTAAACATCATAGGGTTGGTATTGAGAATCACATGGTGGAAATGGAGCCATGATTTGCAGCTTTCGAACTTGAATTGAGTATTGCTAATCAAATAAGAAATTTTATACTTGAATGTGTAGGAAATATCATTTATGAACATGTAATATAATTTTGTGAGTTTAACTTCATATGCCATAATATAATATAGAGCTAAGTACTAATCTAGTACAAAATCTTTTTTTTGGTCCCCATCATGGTCACTTTTTGAGTAAATTCCTCAAATGGTCATGCGCATCTACGCAACTCCGCAACCTATCTCAGAACATGACACGTGTACATTTTCTGGGGCCCACACCAACTACTAAAATTACTCAACCGCCGGCTACTCAACCGGCGGCTACTCAACCCAACAGCTGAAATGACCGGTCATCTTTATTGGGAAGGTACACATAACATACTTTTTTGATTTTATTTAATTTTCTTGTATTTGATTTTTATCTTATTTGATCTCATGTTCAGAAAAGTTAAATGAATAACACACATTGCTACAAACTCATCAAAATAATTTTTTGATTCTTTCAATTTTTCCAATGAAACCATTGGTAAGTTATATTTAGGGTTTTTTTATGCGTTTAAGAATTTTCGTGGGTTTATTTTGTGGATTCCAATTAAACCCATCTGCTGAATCTGGGTTTATTATTATGCGAATAAGTTTGTGAGTAGCCATTTTTTTCGATGTTTATTTTGTGGATCTGCTAAATCTGGGTTTATTATTCGTCTTATTGTTTAGGTTGCTTATGATAATGAAATCATATAAAGTCATTCTCAGGTAGATTAGGCTTATTGTTTAGGTTGCTTGTCAATCTGGGTTTATTGGGAAGCCTTAGATTAGCTTATAAGCATTAGATTAGCTTATTGTGTATCTGTGTTTCTAAGTTTCATTTGATTCATTTTACCATAATAGCAGCTTGTATTGTGGTTTAGTCAATTAAATGTCATAGTTACTTAAAAATATTATTTCAATAGTAGTTAATAATAGTGTTTGGTACAACAATTAGTTTAGTGTTTAAGTTTGATATAGATTTATCTGTTAGTGTAGTCTGTCACTTTGGTTGCATATTATGTAATATAGATCATAAAACTCAGTGGTAACTTAAATAAAAGTCAAAATCATATTTGGACTCAATTTGTGCATCCACTGTTAGATATATAGGCTGCATATTCATTAAGTAGTTTCATTATTAGTAAAGTTAGCTTAAAAAAGTTAATTCTTAGCTTATAACAACATTTTAAGTCACATAGATTCAATAAAATTTCATTTTAGTCAAAGTTGCATCAAATTCTAAAAGTCAAAAATACTTTGTACCCAGTTTTTGAGATGAATTCAATTGCATGTGTAGAGTTAAGTACTGATTGGAAATAACATTGGAAAGTTTATTTGAACTCTCTGGTAGCTTAAATTTTTGATTAAAAAAGAAAATTCACTTTTCAAACTCATTTGCTCGCCCAAATTTAAGCCTAAAGTTACTGAGTTGAACAGTCACTTCCCCTGCACCAGTAGTTTTTAGAATTTTTCTAGGCTAGATTTAATTGTGCAATTGATAATTTGTGATAGGGCTTTTGGGGTTTCTAGCATCTCAGTTGGTCAGTCAAGCTTTTGCCCCTTACTTTCTAGTTTTCAGCTTATTAGATCAGCTTAATTGAGCCTGCTAGTTTAGTGATTGTAACCTATAAGCTGATTCATATTAGAACATGGATTTTTGCTTAATTGACTTGTATGCTGGTAACTTTGCATCATTTGAGTTCATTTGAGTGTATTCAAGTGTTTTACACTGTCTTGGATCATCTGGTTTTTTCTTATTTGCAACTACTTATTGACTTTCATAAAGTCTAGTGTCTAGTGCTTATTGGACTTTCATAAATCAATAACTGCTCCAAATGAGCAAATGGGAAGTACATTTATTTTATCGTTAAGTGTCGAAACAAAGCAACCACCAATGTTATGCTTCCATGCCTTCCCTGCACTGAAAGCTTAAAACCTAGTTTTTTGAAACAACATTGCTTATTTTGGTCTTGTTTTGTTTTGTTAATTTAGGAATATCATGCGAGGGTCCACGTTAGAAGCAAACTCAGTTACTTTCCGTTAATCAAAGACAGACTAGGTTTGGAACGTTGTGAATTGTTTAGGTCTATATGTTTCAGGCCGTGGCTTGATTTGACTTACGTTGACAATGAGGAGGATCTTATCCATTACATGCTTCAGAAGCAAGTCTTCTCTGATAATGAACATTATGATTTCCCACTCATATACGATGTTAATGAACATTTGCTTCACTTTGGTCATCGTGAATTTTGCCTCATTAATGGATTTAAGTTTGGGATCGTCAGTTTCCGTAAGTTTAGGGAGGGTGATATCAGTTTTCGTGATCGAGTATTTCCGGAGAAGATAGGCAGGTATGTTAAAAACATAGATCTTCTATCTGTGATTGAGGATGAAGAGCGTTTCACGAAAATATCAGATGAAGACTCGATACGAGTTTGTCTTTTGTTATCTTTGGAAGTTATGTTTATGGGTCGTGAGTTAGGATCTGTTATTGAAGATGTATTTCTAAGAATGGTAGATAATCTTGAAGCTTGGAATGAGTTTCCCTGGGGAGAACACATCTGGCGGGAGTTATATGATGCAATTTTAAATGTTAACTCTAAGCATAAGAATGCTCACCATAAATCATTGGAAAAAGACCCAACCTTTGTTCCATCGTATTCATTGTTTGGATTTATCTTATGTTTCAAGGTTAGCATTTTTAGGCAAACACTTGTCTATGTATTTCATTGTAAAAAAATTGTGTAATTTGACTTTTTTACATTTACTGTTTGTAGATATGGATCCTAGAGTCTTCATCTCAGACAGATCGTTGGTAGAGTAAGGATCCTGATGTGATCCCGAGAGGCTGTGCCTAGTCGAAACATTATCCATTTCAAAAATGGGAGGTATACAGTCAACTATTCCCTCAGGTCAGTATATGGGGATATAATCGTTGCACCTAAGTACAGCCCATTGGCTACACCAAAAGTAATTCAAATACGGTTTATGTTGACTAAAAAGCGGGTGATTGCATTTACTTCCAAATAACTGTCATTTGCTTCATATTATATTTTCTTATTATAACATAATCATAAGTCAACCACTAAAACTTATTGCCCATGATCTCTACTATTTTAGTATAAAAAAACAATTAAGTTAATTCATTCAATAAAATAGTTTCATTTGCAACTAAGTCAATGAACTACTGACTTATTGAAACTCGAAAGTAATACCATATGACTGTAATTAACAGTCATGAAGCAAGAGCTAGAGAGAAAATTTATGCGGCTATTTTAGCAACAAATATAAATAAAAGTCACCACACAGGGCGCTAAGTAGGCAATCTATAAGAAACATCTATTGAAATAGTTCTTTTAGCCCTTGAATGAATCATCTCATGCATCAAGCATACTATTATTCTTGGCCTCATCCATCTGATATACTAGTAAGATAAGTAAGATTCATGGTTAGAAATAAGGAAAAAATACAACTTTGAATATATACACTCCAACGTAAAGATACCTTTTTCTTTTGACATCCAGTTACATAGTGACCCTTTCCTCCACAATAACCGCAAGTTCTCTTTTTCTTTGATTCATTAGCAACTTCGACACCCGACTTTATTCTTGTAGCTACCCTTGGGCGACCTTTCGTCTTAACAGGAATAGTCGGATCAGAAACAAAATTTTGTTGTGAGTTGCGTTGTTGAGTCGGTAACGATGAAGTAGACCCAATATTACTATTCAACTCAACTGTAGTCTTCTTCCTTTTATTTTGCTCATACAAAATACCATTAAGACAAGTATCACGTTTCATAATCTCAGTTAAAGAGTCTCGGCCATCCTCAAGTACTTTGTTAACTTTTGATCGAATAAGCCATATAGTTAACAAACTTATCTCTTCGGCACCATTATTATCAGTACATGCACATGTTGTTCCAATATTTCCATCCTTATATGTTGCTTTCATCGTCCACCTTGGTAGTATATAATGGTCGGGAATAGATTTTACTAACTTCCTTTTCATGATATAGAGAATATGTTTGCACAATATACCGTAAGTTTCAAAATTTGCACATGAACAACTAGCAAAAATATCAGTACTTACTTTGTATTCAACAATTTTACAATTCTCTTTATTTCATTTCAAGTATCCAACACGATATTTTACCAAATCCGAATCCTTGCTTACTTTTTCATGCCCACAATCAGAGCTAGCCTTCCACTCTATCTTGAATATATCATAGATATTTCGGGTGTAACACTCGGCTGCCATTGCTTCAATCGGATGATCACCATGTAGTGTAGGTTTTGAATTCCTAGTTCTAAAATCTTGGTCTTCTTCGGCAACTCTTCGTGCAATCAGTGCTTTGTCATATTGTACTACAAAATCATTTAACATGGTTTTCGAGTTAACATAACCATCAAAAAATGAATGCATGCTTTCACATCGACCACTAGTTGTCATGCCGGCAAAGAAAGTATCTTTCAAATATGCTTTTACCCAATGATGGCGCATATTGTACATGTTTCCTAACCAACTATCATCGTCTATTAGATACGTCTTCTTGAAATCTTCCCATGTCGATTCAAAATCTTCAATGGTTTCACTTTTGACCCATTGATAATAAGTATCTTCAAAATCTTCGTATCGTGATCGCCATGGTTGCAGATGCTCTAAGACATGCTTTTGAATATGCCAAGCACAAAAGCGGTGCTTTGTTTTAGGAAAAACTTTAGCAATTGATTTACCCATAGCAATATCTTGGTCGGTGATTATAGAAACAGGTGGACAATCATGCATACAATTTAAAAATTGCTTAAACAGCCAAGTAAATGTTACCTCAGTCTCATTTTCCAATAGGGCAGCTCCCAACAAAATAGATTGCCCATGATGGTTCACTCCTACAAACGGAGCAAATGGTAGGCTAAACTTGTTCGTCCGATACGTCGTATCGAAAACAACAACGTCACCAAATTGACAATAAGATGATCTTGATCTCCCATCTGCCCAAAACATACTACTGAATGTTCCGTCTTCTTTCAAGTGCATCACAAAGTAAAAGTCATGATCTTTCTCGGCCTTTTCTTTAAAATGCATGATAATCATATGGCATTCTTTTCCTAAATTACATTTTTTTCTGTTATTGACAATGTTAGAACACTGAACTCGAGTAAGTTTGTCCTCTTCATTGCCTCTAAATGCATTCACAATTTTTGTAATTTCGGAAGACTTAAGACCTACTTTTGACAATAAAGTTACGATGTCTCTACATTCACTAGAACGGTGAAAGATACTATGTGAACGTTGCTTAATCACGTGTGATGGAATATCAAGAGGGTGATTATGTTCATCATTGAACTTGTTTACTACCCATCCTCCTTGCTTTGAAGATGTGACCTGTATCATGGCCTTACATCCAGTACATGTAATACTACGGCGCTTGATATCATCTCCTAACTGTCTCTTATCGTTCATATCCTTGAAACCTTATTTGTTACACACGAATATCCTACTATAGATTTCATTTGTAACCTTGCGCTTACTAACTTTATGTTTTCGTATACCGAAACCCTTAGATAAACCATATTGATTATAGAAATTATACGCAACATCCGAATTATCAAAGGTTTTTCCAATTATAGAGTACCTCATGGTTTCGTCGAAATCAGATGTCGGCTCCGTCTCTTCCTCATCTTGCATGGTCAGATCAAAAACATTCGGCTCAACCTCCTCATCATCTCGCTCAATTATATAATTATTATTGATGTCATCGATCCATATGTTTTCATCCTCGTTTTGGTTTGAATCTGATAAAATGATGTGCATAAAAATGAGTTGATATGCAAAAACTAAATGATACAATTGTGTTTCTGATTCACATGATATATGATAATGAAATGATATTATATTGTTGTTACAAGATAAATAAATTTATGACGAAAGCTGATACAGTATGCTCTTGGTAGTTTGAATCAGCCATTAGAAACTCATAAACAATGTGCAAAATTTTTGTAGTTCCTTTAGAAATGAAAATACAAGATACCATTGACTAAGAAAATATTATCTTTAATTGCAGATATTATCATTTAAATCTTGTGTCTTGGAGGTTATTTTAGTATTGTGGCGGGAAATTTTAGGAGCCAAAAAAGTTTGACTAAGAAACAATTACATTTAATTTGGTGAGAATTAAAAGCGGAGAAGTATGGATCAATTTGGTTCAAGATTACGTAAAATAAGGAAATAAGAGTAGCTAGTTGGCTAAGTCACTGGTGTAGGTAATATATACCCTATATATATATATATATATTTGACTAAATTTTATTTGCTTTTAATAACAATTATTGTATATTTTCCTTAGGCCAAAAATCCAAACTTTGAAATATATCCTAACTATGCTGAGGGCCTATCAAAATGGTTTAGAGAAAGCCAAAAATTTATTAAGTGGTACACACCGAGAGCTCCTCCACCTGTTCAATGCGGGGGGCTTGTTGGTGATTATTTAAAAAAATTATCATCAGCTCGGGGTAAGGTTAATGACAGAGAGGCACATCCAGTTAGGCAGAGTTGTAATTGTGGGTTTCGGGTTAAGGCTTTGGAGCATTTGTGCGAGAGGTTGTTGATTCTACCTAAAGAGATTGAGAGTTTGAAGGAACGCGTCTACAAAATGGAGTCTATTATACATGTTAGTTTTGACAGAATCCCTTTTCTATATATATGCGCCTAGTTAATTCATGTCTAATTATCATGTTTTTTAAAATACTTTTTTATGCAGTATATTACTCGGAAAACAAAAGGCGCACATCCGGAGCAGAAAGTTACCACATCTGTTCAAAAGGTAAATCCCACGTAAAAAGTGTTTTGTGTTTTCTTGTCATTCACTTGATAAAAAAAATGTTGTTTACTAAGATAAGGTGTTTACATTATCGTTACAGGATAATGTGGATTGTGATATGGGTGACGAGTATTGTAGTGACTTAGATGGAGAATTCTTTGAACTTTTTAATTCGCCTATTAGAACATCCAACAAAAACGCTGGAAACGAATGGGATAATCTAGCACATAAAGTTCATGAAGTCATTGTAGATGGTTTGGATTATCTATCAAAGAAAGCTTATGAGGTAATTGATTTGTATAACTTTTCATTATTATTGTATTATAACTTGTTTCATAACTTGTTTTATAACTTTTATCAGAACGGTGTGGTTAACGTTGACAAATTATCTGACGAAGATTTATCTGAGGTAAACACTTAGCTGTTGAAATTGTTTGTCGAATTAAAATTGTATATATCTAACAAATATATTTGTAATGTAATTATAGGATGGTTGTGTGAAAGCTGAAAAGCAAGCGGCTGAGATTCATAGACAGGCAAAACAAAGGGAACAGAGGTCGAAATTTATTTTGGAAGAAGAAAATAAAATGAAGAGTATAGAGGTTAGTAATTTCAGTCATTAGTCGTTTTGTTTGAGTGACATGAAATTTTATTTAATCCACTTCATCATCTTGTTATTTTTACAACAAGGTCTTGAATGTACCAAGTCACTTGAAGCTTGCTCTACAACGATGTGGAACAACCAAGCGGAGGTATGTTAATGTGTTGAGGTCGCAGTTGGAAAGTCCATATACAGATTCAAAAGTTCCGAGTATGGATGAGCTAAGAAAACGTAAGAATGTCCTTCATCCATTCATGATTGAAAGGTGTGAAGATCTACAACCGTGGGAAGAGGTATATCATTTTTTATTTTATTTATTTATTTTTTATTTTTTTGTATAGTTTTGTGTTTGTGTTAGTTTGTCCCAATTGACTTTTATAAATAAATTTGTAATGTGTTATGTTTAGGACTCAAGTCGACGATGGAAATGTATCGATAAAATCTTCTGTGGTTTTGAGTTGGATAATTTTATGATTACCTCTAGCCATACTCGTTGCAAGTTTCCTTGGTATAATGACATTACTGTGGATCATACTTTCTGGGAAGCTTTACTTTGCTGTGATGAGAAACGGATTGGTTGGTTACTTGACGAGGTAAATAAAAATATCTATTTACAATGTATTTTTCGGTAAAACTATATGTTAAATTATCGTTGACTATTTGTTTTATTGCCTACAGCACATTGATCTTTGGGTATGGTACATGTGGTATTTCAGAGATTCTTCTGCAGATTGGTCAATGGTTAGTTGTTACTTTCTAACTCTTCTACTTCAACACTCAATGCCACTGTTTTATGCAAGCGATGAAATTTACCCAATTGCATGGAAGAATGTGGAACAGGTATTTATCGGTAACCCATCTTTCATCATATAATGGTTTAAATATGTGGATTATATAAATTTTATTCGTAAACATTGTAGGTCTTCATTCCGATAAATGAACCCAAGCAACATTGGTCGCTTGTGCATTTTCACATAAAATCTGGACTTGTTACATTCTATGATAGTGAAGGCTATCATGAACCTGAAACTCGACCTTGGTATTTGAATATGAGAAGGTGTTTGGAGTGTAAGCTTCCTGAAATTCTAGAGTAGACTGATGTGTTTGGAAGCAAAGGAATCAATCCCCTAGAATACAACATTAAGTTCAAGAATGCACATAACATCCCGAAGCAGGGTGGGATATTTGGTGATTGTGGCGTCTTTGTCTGCTTATTTCTTTACAGGTTAGTTTGTTTGTGATAGGTTTTAGGTAAGATAAGTCATTCATATAGGTGAATCACCTGGGATAGTTAGAATTTCACTTAAGTCAACTTTTGCAAAAAAAAAAAAAAAAAAAAAAAAAAAAAAAAAAAAAAAAAAAAAAGATGGAATTGTGGGTACTCATGGTGATGGGAGGAGATTTTCATTAGGTGAAAGTTTTATGTTTATTAAGCCATTAAAAGGAAATCGCAAAAGGGGTTACTAGCTTATAGGTCACATGAATCTAGGGTTGCTTTGATCAATGAGATGATATTGCATTAGATTTTGTACAGCGGCATCTATCAAGTGATTTCTAATGATAGTTTTCTTGAAGCTAAGGTACCTGCATTAGACAACACATGCGAGATAAGTATAATTTCATCATGTTTCAAACACACATGAATAACATGATACAACTAAAACTGGTGATCAAATGTCAAAAGTATCAGGTTTGACTTTTTATTGCAAACAGGGTCACTAAACTTTGCATTACTTTTTCGTATATTAATATCTACAATGTATCTAAGATTGTTAGTTTAGCTAGAACAATAGTTTGATTGGAATAAGTACTAAGCAAACTATTGAATTTTGTGTCATTTTATTTCTGGCAAGATAGGCAAGGGTAAAAAGGTCCTTTTTTTAATTCACTAATTATTGAGTGTTTAGATCTGAAATTCTGGACATTTAGAATCTCCTAGCTTGTGAGTCCATAAACATTTTTTTTATAATTTTTGTTTTTTTACTAGCTTTTGAGAGGCCTAAAATGGACCTGTTGGACATATTTCTGACCCGTTTTTTACTAGCTTTTGGTATTTCTATGTGTGAATTGTCTTGATGGATTTTATGTGTTTCTTATTTTCTATACAGGTTATCTCATGGGATGTCGTTGGCTGTTGAAGATCCAGTCCAGACAGCTCTTGCATATCGAGAACAGATGGCCCGTTTCTATTTCAAACACAAGATATTTGTGTAGGTTTTTAAATTGTGTACTAGATGCAAACAAATGGTTCGTCTTTGTATTTTGCGAACAATTGTGACCTGTTTCACTGTGACTATTTGACTGTTTCATGACACTACTTATGTTTTACTTTTGTTCCAATCTGCCAACTTTAAGTTTTATGACTGCTTGTGTGTTGAATAATCGGCTATTTACACATGTTAAAGAAAAGCTTGCAACTTTCATTGATACGAACTGCTGTTTTACCATACATATAAAAATCTAAAGTATCCCACCCTACGGGTCACCTAAATTAACAGCTTCGACAAAATCTGGCCAAATTCGTTGCGAGTAGACTTGTCCTTCTTGTGAGCTTGGCATTCCTTGTTGTGAGTAGAAGTGTGCTTGTGCTTGTTGTGAGTAGAATTGTGCATGTGGTTGTTGTGAGTACACTTGTGGTTGTGCTTCTTGTGATCTTGCTTTAGCAGATACCTTTCCCTAAAAATTGTCCAAGTCAATTTACGAATTTAGGAATGAAACTATAAAAAAAATGTTTCTCTACAACGAATTAAGGTGTAACTTACTTTTTTCTTTGGCAATGTTTCTCTACAACTTTGTCGAGTGTGTCCAAGATTTCCGCACCTTCCACACTTGACTGGTACCGGTTCCTCACCTTGAGATCTAACCCGATCTTTGTTCTTCGGTCTACCAAATTGGGGTTTAACCATAATTGGTGGTTTAACAACTTTCAAGTAATTAGGACACTGCCAACCGGAAACTTCTCCAACAGGAAATACCAAACCCATGTACGTAGCTTTAAGCTTTGTTTTCTGAAACCGGTCGCTTTCCAAATGATTAAAATCCGTCATTCCCATAACTCTACAAGCCGCTAAAACATGACCACAAGGCAAGGCAGACATTTTCCACTTGTTACATGTGCATGTACGTTCGTCTAAATCCACCGTATGGATTTTTCGATGATCATTGAATTCATACATCCTGTTGACAAAAATGCCGGCCACAATCCAATTAGCGCTCTTTATCATTCGGTCCTGAATTTTTGCAGTTGCCCAATCACTTAGTTCACCTAATTTTGCATCTGAATAAAATAATATTCATTAATAAGTAGTCATAACGTTAAATATGCAAAATATTTATCTTCGAAAAAAAAACAAACAAAACAAAAATCGTACCTTGATATTTCTCCCAACGATTGCAGTACCACTCTTGGACAAGTCGATTATACCACTCCATAAGGTTAGTGATGGGTACTCTTCGGACATTTCTTGTTAACGAATTGATTGACTCTACGTTGTTAGACGTCATGTAATTGTAACGATTACCAGCGGAATATGCCCTAGACCACCTTTCAATGCCAGCTTGTATTAGTTTGTTGTAAGCATCCCGCCTTTTTCCACCAAGTTCAGCTAGCGCCAAATTAAATTCATCGGGTGTGTAAGCTTTACACATCTTCCAAAATAAAGCCCTAATCTTTTTTCCCTTCAAATTACAATTCATCATGAGATGCCTACAACAATGCCCATGGAATGCATTCGGGAAAACAGATTGACATGCAGATTGTATAGATACATGTCGATCAGATATGATAGTTAACCTTGGATCTTCCCCTATGCATTCTTTCAATTTGGACAAAAACCATGTCCACGATTCCAAAGTCTCACCCTGAGACACACCGGTCGCAATAGGTACAATTTGATTGTTCCCATCCATTCCAACTGCCAGAAGATTTGTTCCAAGGTAAGTGCCTTTAAGATGACCTGCATCAATTATTAACAATGGTCGCATATGGCACAAAAAGCTTCGAATCTAATTAAAGGTTTTAAACGGTTAGTTATATGATAATAACAGTTACAAAATAAATTTAAATGTTAATTAATATATAAATGCTTACCGCTACACCAAAAGCTATGAAAACCATCTTAAAATGGTCTTCATCATCAGTATCAATATGTGTTACAGTACCTTCATTTGTCATTTCTAAATTATGACAAAAAACAGGCAATTGTGCAAAAGATGCTTTTGGGCAACCTTCAAGAGTATCCAACGCCACATTTTTTGATCTCCATGCTTGTTTGTAACTAATATCGATGTTGAATTCTTGGTTTATGTCATTTTGTATGTCTTTTGCCTTATAGATACGATTGGGGTCTCTGAACTTAGGTACTAGTAAATGACCCAACAAATTTTTCGAAGCATTACGGTGATACATACCTATTGTTGTTTTTAAACAAGTGTGATGGTCGTTTACTGTTCCTAATTCCCATTGACTATTATATTTGCACTTAGATGAAATTATTTTCCATTTGCAACCAGGATGCACACAAATTACATCATACCGTACTGTGTCTGTTTTTCTTGGCTTAAATTCATAACCATCTAAAAGAGCTTTACGACCAATTGCCCTCATACATTCTTTTTTACTATCAAATTTATCACCCGTTTTTAAGATACATTGACCATGTTCATTTTGGCTTCTTGGGGTTTTGATAATAGGTTATGGATCTGGAGGTTTATGAATGTATTTTAGCGTATTCATTTGCCAATCATGCTCATAATGGTCGTTTTTAATAAAATCATTGTGATTTTCGCATTTTTCTTTTTTGGGTCATTATGCATCATAGTGCATAGTGTATTGTGGGTTTAAATAATTTTGAGGCTGAAAATTTTCTTTTTTGGGTAATTGTGAATCATTGTAAACATTGAATTGTGCGTTTAAATCATTAGGAAATAAAGGAACATTAAGATCGATGCCGAAAGACTTAGAAGAAGAAGGATTTTCCGCAAAGCATTGTTCAATCTTTTTAATAAAAATGGTATGTGGCGTACCTTTCCCTTTGCAAATTTCATTAGCGTAAAATTTCACATCATCATCGTCTACTATGTGGACACACTTTGTACCAACTTTGTAAGTAAACATGATGTTGCACGAATCGTTGAGCTTGAACTTTTTCTCCACAATAGCAACTAGTTGATTGTAACTAATATTTTTTTTAAATTAACACCAAAAGTTACATCTTCATAAACCAAATATACACTAAATTCAATACCCGGTTCACCCATTATGTTTGATTGATATATAAGTTTAGAATCTATTTTTTTTTCATATATATATGAGTAAGGGGGTTGGTAGAAAATTAATTGTCATAATGAAAAAGTGTTATGATACTCGACCATAAGCCGCTACTCGACCAAGATCTACTCGACCATTATATCTTACATAAAGTAAATATGCATTTAAATTTGCATCTACTACATCCCATATGTTGGTGGAAATTTAAATGTTAACAATTAATATTTGTTGTAAACAATAATTTTGATAAAGAAAAAGTGTTATGATACTCGACCATAAGCCGCTACTCGACCAAGATCTACTCGACCATTATATCTTACATAAAGTAAATATGCATTTAAATTTTCATCTACTACATCCCATATGTTGGTGTTTAAATGTTATCAATTAATATTTGTTGTAGAAAATTAATTGTCATAATGAAAAAGTGTTATGATACTCGACCATAAGCCGCTACTCGACCAAGATCTGCTCGACCATTATATCTTACATAAAGTAAATATGCATTTAAATTTGCATCTACTACATCCCATATGTTGGTGGAAATTTAAATGTTAACAATTAATATTTGTTGTAAACAATAATTTTGATAAAGAAAAAGTGTTATGATACTCGACCATAAGCCGCTACTCGACCAAGATCTACTCGACAATTATATCTTACATAAAGTAAATATGCATTTAAATTTTCATCTACTACATCCCATATGTTGGTGTTTAAATGTTATCAATTAATATTTGTTGAAGAAAATTAATTGTCATAATGAAAAAGTGTTATGATACTCGACCATAAGCCGCTACTCAACCAAGATCTACTCGACCATTATATCTTACATAAAGTAAATACGCATTTAAATTTGCATCTACTACATCCCATATGTTGGTGGACATTTAAATGTTAACAATTAATATTTGTTGTAAACAATAAAAATTAAAACATTACAAATCCTAAAAATTAAAACATTACAAATCCTAACAATTAAAACATTACAAATCCTAGATTTTAGCTGAAACAAGCGTCTCCGTAAACAACGCACCATTGGAACACATCCAGGAAGTAACGGGATAAAAACGGTCAAACCACATCATACCAGTATCGATTTCAAAAATCTTTTGAAATTTTGCCATCACAAACCACTTTTTTCCGTTTGTCACATAATGTGTTATTGAGCACCACAAATCGAGGGATATTAGAGGAAATGAGTAGATAGGATACCATGTACCTTCTTGAAGGATCCACATGTCAATTTTTATCTCACTATATCCAGTGGCAGCAAACATCACAAGCTCATCTTGTGCATTCACTAAACGAATATGTGAGATTCCATTTTTAGGTATATGTGGAAAGTTGATCATATGAAATTGCTCCGATTTTACATCAAAAGAAATCATTAAATGATTAGCTCCAACAACTGACTCGCTAAGAGTGAAATAAATAGTACCACCACACAAAGTACCAGATGACCAATAGAAACTGTTGGTTAGATACTCCGATGGTAGGGTGAGAGGTATGTTTCTCCAGGATTCGTCACTCACAGAATACACATTAACAGCAAGCGTAGCATCCCTACGCATTATGTACAAGACTTTGAAATCATCATGCATGTCGGTGTATAGACCAACTGCATCATGATTATCTTTATAGAATCGTTGGAATATAGGGGTGGCAAGCGTTTGAAAGAGGTAGTGACTGGGTTCCAAAGGAACAAATCGGATGTGAAATAATTGCAAACACACAATAATCCATTCAAATGTGATAGAATAGAGACGACATTTAATCGATTATCGTATGATTGATGATCGAAAGGAATGGTAATGCTTGTGCCCGACCCATAATCATGGGTTTCAAAGTTGATTGGATGAATTTAGCATGTTTGGTGTTCTATTACGAGAACTTTCTGATTAGATGGAATTGCCGAGCAAGAAAAATGTGCCTTTACAAATGCGTTTCCTGAAAGTAATTCATTCCATGTCTTAGAAACACTCTTGAAGCAACCAACATATTTTGGTTTCAGCCTTGTTAGTATCCCGAACAAGATCATTTCAGTAGAAAGTTCAGCCATAGTGTGTGTTATGTGAAATGTTGAAATGTATGTGTATTTGTTTTAAACGGCTAATACTATTATGTGAAATGTATGTATAAATAACATCTTTTTGGCGCAATAATTTTAGTGGGAAAGTTTTTGTGGGAAAGTTTTGGCGGGAATGTTTTGGTGGGAAACTATTAGGATACTCGACCATAATTCGCTACTCGACCAAGATCTACTCGACCGTTATAGCTTTAATAAATAAATATGCATTTATATTGTAAGTCTACTATATCCCATAAGTTGGTGGAAAGTTTTGACACTTCGATGCGTAGGAACTAGATATCAATTTCTTACATTTTATGTTTACATTGCAAAAACTTCTTTAGAGTAATTATTGTTAGGTCACCATATTGATTTCACACAAACAAGAATGACATAGATATAAGGATTTGGGTGAATATTTGAATGAGAGAAATAAAAGTGCAAGAGTTTCTTTAAGATATCAAATAAACAACCAAGTATTACATGAGACCGAAGGCTTCTATTTATAGGGAAGGAGCTAGGGCAACACTCCCTCTCCTTCCACTTTAGAATTCGTGTGGGCTTCTAAGCCCATGGACCAAAATACTTTAAGTCTAGTAAACATGTAACATAACATAAATGTAAGTAAATAACAACTTAAGCAACCTATTATTACAAATGACCGAGACTTGATAAAATAGTAAAACTTTGATCCCAACAATCTCCCCCTAAGGGTCGGTCATCATGGTTGCTTGACGTCTTTGTCATTTCTTCATCTTTGACTTTCATAGCTTAAGACGTCTTTCAAAATCATGAGTCAATAATCATTCATCGTTCTTTGTACTTTGTTCGTTGTTGTGATAGTGATCAAGTTATGAAGTTGTCTGCCTTTCGTCACTTCTGCGTCTGTGGTGGTAGTCCGCCATTCCAACATGCTCATACATCTTTGAATTCTGAGTTATACATGCCCGTAGTTCCTTTCTTTCACTTAAGATCTTTAGTCTTTATACTTTGTAGATTCTTCTTTTTGGCGTAGAATCTTTCTTTGAACTTTGTGTTGCTTTGATCTTTGAGGGAGCTTTTGATGACTTCAAGATGCATGTATGAGCATGTGGAATCCGTCGCCATGGAGATGATATGTACCTGCGGGTAAACAGTTAGTAATAAAACATCCGGTACTTACAGATAGGGAATTAGAGATCGTCAATAGCATAGTGTGAAGACTCCTTCTAACCCTTATCAAGGCCGTTCCCATGTCAAATACTCCCGAAGGAGCTTACGAGACCAACTAAGTAGCTCAATGACTGGGTGAGTTGCTGGGGATCACTCCACGACTGTAGACCGCTAAGAAACCACTGCAAACACTAAGCGTAACCCACAAGGAGTTACCAAAGTGACCTGCTGTTAGGGCTGTTTGATGTTGACCCTGGTAGGATTTCCGTTCAATCATTGAGAAGTACTTATGTAAATTCTCTCATAAACGTTCTCGGCAGATTGCTAGGATCTGCGAAGGACTCAATAGTTTACAGCTGGTGTCCATTGATGTAGAACACCAGTTGTAGAAATACTAAGTGTTCCTAAGAGATCTTTGATGTATCTCATGGCTCTAGACTCGAAAAGTGCACACTTAGGTTTCCTATGCGGAGACTAGGGAGGGGTCTCCTGCTTCAATATCAACCATCTCTAAGAGATAAGTCGATAGATTACGCCGGTTCCCAATGAGAATGAAACAAGCTCTTTTAAGAGAACTTGAGTGGCTAGAAGGTTTAGTGCATTGCGTCACTAGGTCCATGACGGCTTTATCTTCAAAACCGGCGTCACCTTAGCAACAACCAGTATCATACGAATTGAACCCGGTGTTTGCCCTAAGGTTGAACATATGGAGGGCTATTTCTTTTCACCCTTTTCTTTACTTTTCTTTTTAATTCTTCAACTCCTTCTTTCCCCTTTCATTATTTTCTCCTTTTATCGTATCATACCTAAGGACTTCTAATTTTAACTAATGGTGATGTCCTTGGGTAGATCCCTCCGGCTCTGGCGGATCATAGGATGGTTTTTCCTATCTTAATCACCTTATAACTCCATGATTATCCGACAATAGCCAAGAAACCTTTTGTGAAAATCTCTCAAAGTGTTTGTGATTATCAAACATTTTGTTTAACACTTTGAGAGTTTTGCGTTATGAAGGGCTCCCCCTTCACATGTGCTCATAAGTGTTTAATAAATTTGCACATGCGAGAGGAGCAAGCACTTTTGAATTGATCCACTTTCAGTGAACCTGACCGATTCGAGACACGCTTACATCACTAGTTAGACTAGCTTGAAGTTATTACCCGACCTGGTCAATCCACAGAAAGTTTCTCGAAACGGTACATTTCTACTAAGACAAATCCTTTTTGAGACACGCTTACGTGGCTAGTTAAAGAGTTCCATTGTCAGCTTTTAGGTGACAATTAGCTCTAGCAACTAACTTGATGTTATTACCCGTCGAGGATAAGTCTTTTCGAGATTACTAACTTTTATGTTTCGTCAATTCCTGGGTCAATTCTGAGTCTAGCTCCCATGAGATTTGACTTAAAGCAACTTAGAACTTTCATATTTTAATCACATTCACTTTTTCTCCCCCTCAAAAATAGCATATGAGATGTTGTTTTTGATAAACTTTTGATTAAAATATGCTTTTTGAGTCTTTTGGGGAGATATCAACAAGAACTTTTGGTTTTTCAAACGATGAATTTGTCAAGTGCTCCCCCTCAACAAGTGAATACTCATTGAGGTGAAATACTTGTCTTTTGAGCAGAATTATGAAAATCAGAAAATGTTTGATTAATTCTACTCAAAAGTAAGAAGCCTTCGCTCCTTATATAAGGACTGAAGTACTGATGCGTACCTTAGGGTCCTTTCTTTACAAGAACGGGTTGTACACTGTTATGTGTGCACAAGCCATAGTGATAACAATTCAATCAAATGAGACAATTAATATTGAAAAGTAGATACCCATGTATACCAGTTTAGGCTTCATCGGTGAGTGGAGCATCAAAGTCAGTGAACTTAGGTTCGGGTCTTTTGAAGAGGCTGATGGGAAATGAGGGTCTCACACCGATATAGCTTTCCAATCGTCTCATCTGTTCCCGTCGAAATAACCTTTCTTCAATCTTCAGGACAAAGTTACGAACTTGTCTTCTGGAGCTGGATTTCCGTCTTGGTGGTTCACCTTTAGCTATCTTTCTACGATCATCGTTCAACCTTTTGACTAGCCCATCACGAACGGCTTTTAGCGTAACATCACAGATGTAAGGAATTATTGAAGATACTACTGATTGATACTGCTGACAGGTTCCTGCGGAAGGCTTAGTGACTTTCTGCTGATGACTGGTTCCTGTGGAAGTATAGAGATCCTACGGATAGAGTAAAACCGTGGATAGAACTTATGTAATTTAGGACAAGATATGTAGAATATCTTTTATTAGTTTATCATTATTCGTTTCTTGTAAGAAAGGTTAGGGTTTCCACTAGTATATAAGGAACCCTAGGTCATTGTAATACGTACAAGTTTTCATAACATTATTAGTAAAAGTTTATCGATCCATAGAGGATCAAGTTTAGTATAAGTTTGTTTTTATATTCCGCAATAATTACAAGCTCACAGAGATTATCTAACTTAGTCTTACTAGTGATTACATTAGTTGGCTAACGATCTATTGGCTCGTGATCTATCAAGGAGTAGATCCCTACAAGTGGTATCAGAGCCACGAGATACTCTCTGTAACTTCAACACAATCACATAACTTTTCAATCAGTACCAATGGGAGACAAACCAGGCAGTGATGTTGCTCTCTCAGAAGCAGGCTCTCTTACTTAACAACTACAACAAGTGGCCTTCTCCAACAGCAATGCAAAACTTCCTTTTCTTAGGAAGGATGAGTATGAGATCTGGGCCATGAAGATGCAGAACTGGATTGCAAGTGTTGACTAAAACCTCTGGAATGTTATACTCAATGGCTGTCGTCCTAAAAAGCAAAGTGTAGATGCTGATGGTAAAATTACGATTTTGGAACCTGTTTAAGCTGAAGAAATTCTTGCTATACAAAGGGAGAACAAAGCAAGAACCATATTGCTGCAGGCTATCCCTGATGACCACATGGGAGATTTTCATTCCATGACTGATCCAAGAGAAATCTGGTGGGCCATAAAAGCTAGATTTGGTGGGAATGAAGAATCAAAGAGGATGAGAAAGAGTATGTTAATGCAAGAATTCCAAGAATTCAAGATAACTGAAGAGGAAGGTCTCCACAAAGGTTATGACAGGTTTCAGAAGATTCTGAGTCACTTGAATCAGCTGCTAGCCAGACCTGATAATGAGGAGGTGAACTCCAGGTTTCTAAGAGCCTTGCCTCCCTCATGGTCTCAAGTGAGTATATCATTGAAAACCAAAGGTGGCTTGGATTACCTCAGTTTTGATGACTTATACAACAAACTCAGAGCTTTGGAAGGTGACATAAAGGGATTCTCTCCATATGCAGCTACTCCTTCACAATCTGCATTTGTCGGTTCTAACTCAAACTACATGCCACATACCTATACAAGTCCATCCCCAATACCACAGGTTTACTCAAGTCCATCCACTCCAAGCCAAAGTCTTCCAATGACCACATTGTCTTTTTCAAGTGCTAATCCCATAACTCATCCAAAGATTAGTAATGTGATGGAAGATGTACTTCATTCATTTGTTGCTGAAGTTGATAAACAACAACAAATAACTTATCAAGATTTTGAGCAGATTGATGAACTTGCTTTAGAAGAGTTGGACTTAAAGTGGCAAATGGCTATGCTCTCCCTCAAGGTTAGAAGATTTGAGCAAAAGGTTGGTAAAAAGCTCAAGGTTGAAGGAAGAGATGCAGCTAGGTTTGACAGAAGGAAAGTAAAGTGCTATGCTTGTGGAGAAATTGGCCATTTTGCAAGAGAGTGCACAGCCAAGAAGGGTGAAGCCAGTACCAGATATTCAGCATACAAGAAGAAAGAAGTGGAGGCTGGAGAATCAAAGGCCTTGATCACTGCTATAGATACTAGTGTTGACTGGAATGAGCATGAAGATGCTACAAGCATCTCTCCTCAAATCTCTTGCATGGCTAGTTGTGATGATAACTTTGGTCTCATGGGAATCTCTCCTCAGGTATCTACTTGTGTTTGTGATTGTGATTATAAATATACAACTCTAAAAGAAGCTTATGATGAACTGAAACCAAAATATAATGCTTGTTTTATTGAAGGTGCAACTTATAAAGAAGCTTTTAAAGCTTTAGAACAACAAAAGGTGTGGTTTCAACAGAATCAATTGGCTTATGAGGAAAAGATTAGAGTTTTAAGTAGAGATTTAGAATGTGCTAGCAATGAATTAAAGTTTTTTGAAAAAGAAAAAGGTAGAATTGAGTCTGAGAAAAATGTTTTGCAAGAGAAACAAGATAAAGAAGTAGCTTTACATAAAAATTGGTTAATTTCAAGAGATAATTTAGCTAGCTGTCTTTATGGTAGTCAAGCTGTAAACTCTGGATTAGGTTTAGGGTTTAAAAAATATGTTGGTTTAGAGGCAAGAAATGATGTAGGTAAATCTACACCAGCAGGCTTAGCAAATTATGTTAAAGAAGGAAAGTTGCATGCTGTACCAGGACCCATCAGAGGTGTATTTATGCCTACTACCAAAACCTCTGACTTTGATGGTTCACACCATCTCTTTGGCAAAAAGTCTAAAGACTTGTCAAATAAGTTTGAAGACTCTCCAACCATAAGAACCCCTAAGCCCACATCCCATAAGTTTGACTTACCAAAATCAAAGGAAACCACTGGCATTAGGATCAATGACTCCCCTGACACTAGAAGTATATCTAGTAATGATTCTAACACTTATGTCTCTTGTTCTTCCAGGGACAAGACCTCAGAGACCTCTAGTTATGCCAGCTGTGATTCCAAGACCACGTCAGACTCACCCAAGTCCTCAATAAAGAATTCTAACAAGTCATCTTACAAGTCTGTGGACTCTGAAGTTGCTGTTGATGAAGTTCTTTCTAAGACAGCCTCTTCTGAAGACTTGTTATTTACTTCTTTTGAAAACAATTCCGTTCAATGTTTACAAAACAATTCTATTTCTGGTGTTTCTTTGAATAATTCTATGTTTAATAAGACATCTTCTGGATTTAATAAATCTTCTAAGAAGAAGAAGTGTTTTGTTTGTGGTAGCAAGTTGCATTTAATGAAGGATTGTGATTTTCATGAGAAGAGGATGGGTGTTTCTGTTGTTAATAATAGACCTAGACAAACGTGGACTAACAATTGTTCCAAACCCTCAGTAGTTCCACAGGCAAAGTATAATGTCAGCAGAATGTATTCCATTCCTGCTGATTGGTCTGTTCCTTCTGATAGGTCTGTTTTTAATAGTAGATATATGAATACCAATAGAAATAGATATGGGTCACAACCATTTTATGGAGTTAATCATTG
Source organism: Artemisia argyi (assembly GCA_030686995.1). Classification (NCBI taxonomy): domain Eukaryota; kingdom Viridiplantae; phylum Streptophyta; class Magnoliopsida; order Asterales; family Asteraceae; genus Artemisia; species Artemisia argyi. The sequence goes on from JARVZY010004401.1 coordinate 23,165, forward strand.
GTATGAATATAATGACCAAATGTTTATGGGAAGGGCTAATTGGGATTCTGCTGAAAAGTCCTCAGCAGATTGTTCTTGGACATATAAAAGACCATATAACTACAGGGAATCCAGGAACAATTGTGGATCTAACTCATCGTCTTGGGTACATCATAATCCACAAGGCAGGCTCAAGTCTTTCATGACTTAAGTCTCTTAACATATTTATGTTGTTGTATATTAACTTTCTTTGTTGTAGGAACATCCTCTTCTTAATAAAGACTTAGGTATTGTTGATAGTGGTTGTTCAAGAAACATGTCTGGTAATCAAGAGAAGCTACATGACTTTGTGCCAATTAATGGAGGCATAGTGAGGTTTGGTAGTAGAGTAGGAAAGATCACTGGCAAAGGAACCATTAGAACTCCAAAGTTGGATTTTGAGAATGTCTACTATGTGAAGGAGCTTCAAGGATTCAATTTGTTCTCAGTCTCACAAATTTGTGACAAAAAGCTTCCTGTGCTTTTTACTGAAGAAGGTTGTTTCATTCTTTCACCTGAGTTCAAAATACCTGATGACAATCATGTATTGCTCAAGGCTCCAAGAAATCATAATCTTTATACATTTGACTTGAATGATGTCAAATCAGAAGGTGATCTAACTTGCTTGGTGGCTAAAGCATCCTTGGATGAATCTACAAAATGGCATAGGAGGATGACACATGTTAATTTCAAAGTCATCAACAAACTTGCTAAAGATGGACTTGTTCATGGACTTCCTTCCAAGATCTTCACAAATGAACATAATTGTGTGGCTTGTAACAAGGTTAAGCAACACAAGGCTTCTTATAAAGCCATTATTGTTGTGAGCACAATCTCAGAACCATTGCAGCTTCTTCACATGGATCTTTTTGGTCCAACATCCATCAGGAGTATTGATCATAAGTACTTCTGTTTGGTGATCACTGATGCTTTTAGCAGATTTAGCTGGACATTTTTCTTGGTGACTAAAGATCAAACCTTTCAGGCACTTAAAGAATTTATGGCTCTAGTTGAAAACCAACTTAACAAGAAGATTAAAGGTATAAGGTGTGACAATGGGACAGAGTTCAAAAATGCTAATCTCATTGAACTTTGTGGTTTAAAGGGTATTAAAAGAGACTATAGCACTCCTAGGACTCCACAACAGAATGGAGTTGCTGAAAGGAAGAATAGAACCCTTATAGAGGCTGCAAGATCTATGCTTGCTGACTCTAAACTTCCCACCATGTTTTGGACTGAGGCAGTTGGCACTGCCTGTTATGTATTGAATAGGGTGCTGATTAGTAGACCTCACAATAAGACACCCTATGAGCTATTGACAGGGAAGAAGCCTACCATTGAACACTTGAAACCTTTTGGTTGTCAGGTGACCATTCTTAATACAAGTGATCACTTAGGCAAATTTGAAGCAAAAGCTGCTGAAGGGTATATTGTTGGTTACTCAGCTCATAGCAAGGCTTACAGGGTATATAACTTGGCTGCAAAGAAGATAGAAGAGACTCTTAACCTGAAATTTCTGGAGGAGAATGTAAATGTTCAAGGAAAAGGTCATGAATGGTATTTTGACCTTGATTATCTTACAGATTATTTGGGGTATGCTAGACACAAAACTAACCCCTCTACAGGTATACAAGTGTCATCTTCTAACAATGCAGGTACCCTATAGGATGATTCAGACAGTGATTCAGAATGTGATGAACCCACTATTGTTGTAACTACTCTACCAATTCAAATAACAGATCCCCCTAACAAAGATGCCTCTGATGCCAAATCTGCTGATGATGTGGAAAATTCAACCAATCTTGATACCTCCATTGATGTTAATCCTGCTGCAACTAAAAGGATCAACACCATTCATCCACAAGATAATATACTTGGTGATCCTAATGCTATGGTACTCACCAGGAGTGCCATTAAGAATACCAAGTTTGGGCAATGTGCATTTTTGACTTATGTATCCACTCAGAAGAGAGACAATCACACAGATCAGAAGCATTGTTTGTTTGCTTGTTTCTTGTCCCAAGGTGAACCAACAAGCATTAAACAGGCTTTGAGTGAGCCTAGTTGGGTTGAAGCTATGCAGGAAGAGATGCAACAATTCAAGAATCAAGATGTTTGGGTACTTGTTGATCTGCCTGCAGGGAAAATTGCAATTAGGACCAAGTGGATCTTAAAATGCAAGAGGGATGCCAGAGGTATTGTGGTCAAAAATAAAGCAAGATTGGTGGCTCAAGGTTTCAGACAAGAAGAAGGGATTGACTACACTGAGGTCTTTGCACCAGTTGATAGGGTTGAGGCAATTAGACTGTTTTTAGCCTTTGCCTCATATATGAGGTTTAAGGTCTATCAGATGGATGTCAAGAGTGCCTTCCTCTATGGCAAAATTGAAGAGGAAGTATATGTTACTCAACCACAGGGCTTTGAAGACCCCCATCATCCTAAGAAAGTGTATAAAGTTGTCAAGGCACTTTATGGACTTCACCAAGCACCAAGGGCATGGTATGCTAGATTGTCTACATTTCTTTTAGAGCATGGCTACCAAAGAGGAGCTATTGACAAGACCCTCTTTATTAAGAAAAACTCTAGGGACATCATTCTAGTACAGGTATATGTGGATGACATTATCTTTGGATCCACAAAGGAGGCATGGTGCAGGGAATTTGAAGATTTGATGAAAGGTGAATTTCAAATGAGTGCAATGGGGGAGTTAACCTTTTTCCTAGGGCTGCAAGTCAAACAACAACCTGAAGGGATCTTTATTCATCAGGAGAAGTATGTTAAAGATATTTTGAAAAAGTTTGACCTTGAACTTCTGAGGACTGCTACCACTCCTTATGAACCACCCAAGCTTAAGAATCCAAATGAGCAAGATGAGGCTGTGAATGTTCATCTTTATAGGTCTATGATTGGATCACTCATGTATCTCACAGCTTCTAGGCCTGACATTACCTTTGCTGTCAGTGCTTGCTCAAGACATCAAGTCACTCCACTGACTTCCCATCTCAATGCAGTGAAGAAAATTTTCAAGTACATCAAGGGCCAACCCAAACTAGGCCTTTGGTACCCAAGGGAATCACCCTTTGTGTTGGAGGCTTACAGTGATAGTGACTATGTTGGAGCTAATTTGGATAGGAAATCCACAACAGGAGGTTGTCAATTTCTTGGTAGAAGGCTCATCTCTTGGCAGTGCAAGAAACAAACCATAGTGGCTACTTCTACTACTGAAGCAGAATATGTTGCTGCTGCCAATTGCTGTGGTCAGGTACTTTGGATTCAGAATCAAATGTTGGATTATGGGTTTAACTTCATGAACACTAAAATCTACATTGATAATCAAAGTACTATTTCTATTGTTAAAAATCCTGTTTTTCATCAGAGAACTAAACATATAGAAATTAGGCACCATTTTATAAGAGATGCAAATGAGAAGCATCTAATTCAAGTGCTTAAAATCCATACTGATGATAATGTGGCTGATTTATTAACAAAAGCTTTTGATGGACCTAGGTTTAATCACCTAGTTGTCAACATTGTGATGGTTAACCCTTGAATGATATGTTTGAGGGGAGGCATAAGCCTCAGGGGAGGCATATGCCTCAGGGGAGGATTGTACATGTTGTATTTATGTAGATTATTATGTTTACTAACTTTCTTTTGCAGGTTATTACTAATCTTGTATATCATTTTGGTTGTTCTTTTGTGTTTTGTGTTTTGTTTGAATGTTTGGTTTCAGGTCATGTTCCTGCTGATATATAAAGGTCTACATTCAGTGGAATTAGATGTAAAGACATTAAAGTAAAATATTTTATTCATCAGAAGAAAGCTTGGTACATCAACAACAAGATCTGTCATCAGAAGAAACACAAAATACATCAAACAACAACAAACAACCACCAACAACCACCACATCCCTAAGCATCAACCCCCTACTCCATCTTTCTCTTCCCTCCAAGTCCTTTGGGTCAGGCATCCTTTTGTGAACCCCTCTGGACTTCATATCCTTCTTCCAGAGCTTGGGAGCAGCAAGACCAAGGACCACTTTCAATGGACCCTTCTTATTTCTTGAGGACTGTTGCTCTTCAGGGACAGAGATCCTCCTCATATCTGCACACACCCTTTCCATTTCACTGGTCAAGAATGAAGTAACAGGAGTGAAATCAGGGATAACCATAGCTAGAGGAGTTGGAGTTTCCTCAGCTTCAGTGGTTTCTTCTGAAGTGGTAGGAGATGGACATAATTCTGAAGGGCCTTCACCTAGGTAGTAGTAGGATCTTTGTATTTGAGGTATATCAAAGGTGGAGTCTGATGAATCAGAAGAAATTTCAATGACTTTGGGGGATGGCTTCATGATTTGTGTATGAGAAAGACTTTGGGATATGTTATTTGTGTACTAATGGGATTGTGAGTTGATTAGGCCTTGAAGACTTTTTATAAAGACTTGATTTGGGTTTAATGTGAGTTAATGCAAGTAAATGGGAGGTAGTTGAGTCAGTAGCAATTACTAATTGTGCAAGTTGTCCACTTAAGGGGATTCTTCGGATGAAAGTCAATGGGTTTGACCACATGCTGGTGATACTATCTATTTTGTTGTTAAGTGAGTTCCTGCTGATGCGTTCT
>JARVZY010004402.1:0-27824 GCA_030686995.1 Artemisia argyi
GCTAGGCTAGATCTCTTTTGTGTTTGCTTAGATCTAATGAAACCTAGATATTGATTATGTGTTGATTACTTGTTTATTCTTGTCTTGGAAGAATGATTTTATATGTTAGGCTTAAGAAAACTGGCAGATCTCCAAATGGTAACATGCTTGAACGTCTTAAGAAACATGAACCGAGGCGTACTAGGTCTTTATTGGTTGTATTTAATGCATGAGCCACTGTTTAAAATCCCTATAGTTGTGTTGGGCATGGTGTAGGAGGAGATAAGAGCTCATAGAATTGGGGAGTTATGTATGCCACCCCATGAATGGTATTAAGGAATACAATCCGTCATCCATACAATTATAACAAGTAATTAACGTGTAAAAGATATATAGGGAGTAGTGAAATCTAAGTAAACACATTTTCTCCAATTACTGCTCACAACCTTAGTATAACTAGTTTATTTTCATTTTTAGTATTTTATTTTGATTGCATCTTAGTTTTGGGTTAGTTGAATAACAACTAATTCCGCCCACTCTTCCAAAACCCGAGATTTTTACTTGCTTTCCATAAAACATAAAAATACAAAAATAATCATCCCTTACCTTTAGAACTAGTATTTAGGCTTTCTAATCCTAGCGACACTATTCCCAAGCTGAACGATCAATCCCCCGGTACTTGTCACTATACTATACTACAACGATCAGGTACACTGCCTGGTGGGGGTTGTAAGCTTCTCGAGATCCCTCGAGAGGTAAAGCCTGTTGCGATTCCCACGCATCAAGTTTTTGGCGCCGCAGCCCGGGGAATAGTTATTGTCTAGGTTAGAATTTCTTTTTATTAGGTCTACTTGCTAGACTCCTTTCTAGTAAGATTTTATTTTTATTTTTAGGTCTTCTTTAGTCTATCTTATTTCTTCGTGCTTTTGTTCGTAACTCTTTACCATCCGACATCATGGAAGGTGGTAACATCTTTGAACCCGTCATCCCACCACAACAAAACCCACCATTAGAACCCCTTAGGCCCCGAACCTTAGGAGAGTATTCCCGACCTAGCCACCAAGGCTACCGAAACACCATTGAGCTCACCGGAGACAATGTGACCCCCTTGCGATCCGACACCATCCGGTTGGTGCAAAGCGGATGTGCATTCCATGGACTTCGTTCCGAAGATCCAAACCAACATCTTAAGGACTTTCTCAAAATCGTAGATTCCATAGACCTAGGTGTTGAAACTAGAGAGACTACCCGTTTCCGCCTATTCCAATTCTCTCTGCGGGATCAAGCTAGTCAATGGCTTGAGCGTTTACCCGCGGGATCCATCACCACATGGGATGATCTCACCACTCTTTTCCTTGCTCAATTTTTCCCACCGGGGAGAACTACTAAGCTTAGAAATGACATTTTGATGTTCCAACAACGTCAAAATGAAACCTTTTATGAAGCATGGATTCGATATAAAGACCTACTCCGAAAAGTTCCTCATCATGGGATCGAACCATGGCTTCAGATCCAAATCTTTTACGATAAGGTTGACTATCAAACAAGGAAAGCCATTGATTACGCAACCAAGGGTAGGCTAGATAGACTTAGCATTGACGAGTGCTGGAAAGTTCTTGAGGAGTTGGCACAGTACGAAGAGGAAGGATGGGAGGACCCGATGCTCCCAAGCAAGGTAAAACTTGATTACGCATGTGCCACCCAAGAACAATTGTTAGGAAGCATCGAGAAGCAGGTAAAAGAATTGATGAGTATTGAGAAACTTGCTGCTGAACCCGTGTGGAATCATAATCCACGTAGGAATACAGTTATCAGCCAAAATTTTCCTGAACGCTCACGACAAGAGGAATTCGAAGGGATAATGGTAACCTTCATGGATAATCAGGAAAAACAAATCCAGCACCTAGAGGCACGCATGGAAAGCACTCATAAAGCTTTTATGAATTTCGCAGACCAATTCATATCAAGGGTCAAAGAAAAGATCAAAGAAAATTCCATACCTAAAAAAATTGAAAAAGTCTTCGAGGTGTCAACCCCTTTGGTGTTTGACCAAGAGGATAGCGGGAAATTTTCCTCAAATGCTTTACCATTAACTACCCCCCGTTCTCATGAACACCCCCATGCAGAGAAAAGTTCGCAAATCCATAACATTTTCGTTGGATGTTTGCGAACTACATTCCCGATCTCATCCAAAAAACGTTCTTTTGGTTTTAAACCCGGTGTAAAGAGGTCGCACCTCAAAAACACCACTGATTTTAAACCCCCTATGGAACAACATCTTTCTTCTCACACCAATAACCTGTGCATAGGGATCAACTTAGCCAAAACGTCACCTGACCCCTTCTACAACCTTACCTCTTTCCGTGATAGTAATGAGACGTTCGACCCTGGTGGACCTCGTTAACGGAATAGCTACTCATGGGTTTTACTAATGTTTAGTTATTCACGCAAAGAGCAGGGACTGAACATGAAACTACTCCAAATCTCACCTTACACGGGCATCTGACGGCGTCAGATTTAACTCTTGACGCCGTCAGCTCGATGGATCAGCAATATTAACCCAAAACCAATCACTTTCAACCCATACCCCACAAATCTCACCCAAAGTGCTGCCGCTACTCCGATTCTCCAACCTCCAATTCGACGTCTTCCGCATCCAATCTTCACTTGGTAAGTGATTCTTCTTCATCTTTTTTTGATCAATTGTCCCTAGGACCCATCAATTTGAAAAACCCCTTTCGCCCGAAACCCCACTCTTGACCCACTATTTGCAAATCGTAATGCCATCCAATTGGTGATTTGTAATCATGGGGTTACCATTTGATGATGTTGTCTCACTCGAATCATGCATTAATTTAGAGAAAACCCATCATGCCTCGGATTCTTTGACCCCCCACCCCTGTTTCCTGATTAAAGGAGCGTTTGGGTAATGGGTTAAGAGTTTGAAAATTGATTTTTTCCCTCGCATTTGCATGGTTCTGATTCTGATCCATCTGACGGCGTCAGGATTACTCTTGACGGCGTCAGATGTGTCTGACTGCATAAAGTTCATCAGAATTCTCGTTCTAATCGTTTCCGTTCACTCCACCTTTTTACAGGAAAATGAGCAAAAGATCTCGTCAACATAAGGGCAGTTCCTCTAGATCTCAAAGTGTAGGACCTAAGATATATCAACTTTAACACAAATATAAGCACTAGAAAGATGGAAAGATGGTGACTTGTAATAGTATGTGTGGCGTTAGATTAGTAGAAATAGAGTAATAAGATGAAGAGAACTTTTATTAAAAACACACACAATACACACACAAGCACACACCTCAAATGACTCATTTGAGGTGTTTATATAGTAAGAGATGTAACACCCTAATGGGCTTGGATGGGCTTGGTTATGGATTGGACTTTTACATTAAGTATGGACTAGTTGTAATACATAACTTATAACCTATTAGATTAGTCCAAACCATAAGCCCATTGACTATTCTATTGTAATCTACGACACATTACAAAGTTACATGTATGAGAATGACCATCACTTCTAAATACATATTTTTAATGCTAACAATCTCCCCCTAAGGGGTGGTCATTCGAATGATGCTCCACGTGAGTGGGTCTTCCGTGTTCTTTGTCTTTAACTTTGTGTGTCGTTGTAGAATAGTCTTTAGTTTTTGTTCCTTCATGCTTTGTGATCTTTGATAACTGATTTTTCATCGTTCTTTGTTCCTTTGTGATGTGGAGTTATCTGCCTTTCGTCACTTCTGTGTCTGTGGTGGTTGTTTGCCATTCCAACATGCTCATACATCTTCAGTCTTTGTGATACATGCATTTGTAGTTCCCGTTCTTTCACACAGACCTTTGTCACTTTACTTCTGTAGATTCTTTCACATTGCGTAGAATCTTTCTTTGAACCTTTCTTTGCTTTGATCTTGTGAGAACTTTCCTTTGACTTCGAGATGCATGTATGAGCATGTGGAATCTGTCGCCATGGAGATGAAGTGTCCCTGCATATAAACAGTTAGCAATAAAACATCCGGTACTTACAGATAAGAATTAGAGATCGTCAACAGCATAGTGTGAAGACTCCTTCTAACCCTTACCAAGGCCGTTCCCATGTCAGATACTCTCGAGAGAGCTTACAAGACCTACTTAGTAGCTCAATGACTGGGTGAGTCGCTGGGGATCACTCCACGACTGTAGACCGTTTGAAACCACCGCGAACACTAAGCGTAACCCATAAAGAATTACCGAAGTGACCTGCTGTCAGGGCTGTTTGATGTTGACCCTGGCAGGAATTTCCATTCAATCATTGAGAATCACAAAAGTGAATCCTCTCATAAATGTTCTGGCAGATTGCTAAGATCTGCGTAGGACTCTTAAGTTTACATCTGGCGTCCTTAATGATGAACAACCAGTGTAGAAATATCATGTGTTCCTATGAGATCTTTTGATGAATCTCGGGGCTCTAGACTCGATAAGTGCACATTTGGTTTCCTATGCGGAGATTAGGGAGAGGTCTCCTGCTTCAATATCAACCATCTCTAAGAGACAGATCGATAAATTACACCGGTTCCCCGTGAGAATGAAACAAGCTCTTTTAAGAGAACTTGAGTGGTTAAGAAGGTTTAGTGCAGTGCGTCACTGGGTCCATGACGTCTTTGTCTTCAATACCGGTGTCACCTTAGCAACAACCAGTAGCATATGAGTTGAACCCGGTGTCTGCCCTAAGGTTGAACATATGGAGGGCTATTTCTTTTCACCCTTTTTCATAACTTTTCTTTTTAATTCTTCAACCCCTTCTTTCTCCTTTCTCATTTTCTCCTTTTTTCAATCATACCTAAGGACTTCTAATTCTAATCTATTGGAATTGTCCTTGGGTAGATCCCTCCGGCTCTGGCGGATCATAGGACGGTTTTTCCTAACCTTAGTCACCTTATAACTCCATGACTATCCTATCATTGCCATGAAAACCATTTATTGAAAATCTCTCAAAGTGTTTATGATAATAAAACACATTGTTGACACTTCGAGAGTTTTGTAATTTTAGAAGGACTCCCCCTTCACATGTGCTCATGAATATTTAAGAAATTTGCACATGCGAGAGGAGTTTGCACTTTTGAATTGATCCACTTTCAGCGAACTTGACCGATTCGAGACACGCTTACATCACTAGTTAGACTAGCTTGAAATTATTACCCGTCCTGGTCAAGTCCAAAGAAAGTATCTCGATACGGTACATTCTACTCAGACAAGTCCTATTCGAGACACGCTTACATCACTAGTTAGACTAGCTTGAAATTATTACCCGTCCAGGACAAGTCTTTTCGATTACTGACATTTTAGGCTTCGTCAATTCATTGGTACTTTCTGAGTCGAGCTCTTTTGAGATTCAGTTACAAACTTTAAACATCTTTGATCACATTTTAATCATGTCTTCTCCCCCTCAAAAATAGCATATTGTGATATTTTTGATATCAACAGATTAAGAAAAGGCTTTTTGGAGAGAAAGACAGATTCATTTTGCATGAATTTGGAACAATTTTGTTTTTGTACTCCCCCTTAATGATAGCATATTTAAAATTAATTAAGGGTTTTGAGGGAGTTATCTTGAGCACTAATTTTGAGAGATTTTGAGAAATCTTTTGAACAATCTTGAAAAAATGCTCAAGAATTTTGTTAAAAAACGAGTTTATGCTTGAAATCTTTTTCGTTTGTTTAGACTCGAACTTTTTGAAAAAGAGTTCGTCATTGAACGTACGAGTCCTTGATTTGAAAATAATCAGAAGTCATTGTTCGGGTCCGGGTTTCGTACTGATGTATACGAAAGCCATTGTGAAGAAACTTTTGAGAAACGACATGTTTTAGAAAAACATTAAAAAGAAAGAACTCCCGCTCAAGCATCTGTACATGTCCGTATCATTGTTGAATGACATTTCTAGAAACGTACAGAATATTGATTTATACGAGAGACATGTCGTAAGAAGAATGTTTTTGGATTTTTTTGATTTTATATTGTTTTTGTATTTTTGAAATTTTATATTTTTGTATTTTGTTTTTGTTGGTTTTTCAAATTTTGTATTTTGTTTTTTTTCAAAAAATATTTACAGCGAAGCGATTTTGAAAACATTTTTCAAGAAGATTCGAGAAGACGTTCTAGCTCCTCAGGAGTTAGGCTTCGCATGCCAATTCGTCGAACTAAATAGTCAAACCTTTCTTTTGGAAGGGCTTTAGTAAATAGATCGGCGAGTTGGTAGTCAGTCTTAACGAAAAATAATTCAACAGTACCCTCTTCCACGTGTTCTTTGATGAAATGGTAGCGGACTTTGATATGCTTCGTCTTAGAGTGATGTACGGGATTGCACGAGATGGCTATGGCACTTTTTGAGTCACAATACATAGGTATTCGGTCAAAAGTAAAGCCATAATCTGTGAGCTGTGTCCTCATCCAAAGAACTTGGGCACAACACGCAGATAGAGACACATACTCGGCTTCGGCGGTTGATAGCGCAGTACAATCCTGTTTCTTTGACGACCAGCTTACAAGCTTTTCACCCAAAAATTGTGCTCCACCTGATGTACTTTTTGCTGTAACTTGATCACCAGCATGGTCTGCATCTGAAAATGCTGTTAGATTAAACTCCGAATCCTTCGGATACCAAAGTCCCATGTTAATGGTGCTTCGTAGGTACCGAAAGATCCATTTAACCTCTTTGAGGTGAAGTTCGGTAGGCTTTGCCTGAAACCGTGCTAACAAACAAACAGCAAATTGGATATCTGGTCGGCTAGCAGTTAGGTACATGAGAGAACCGATCATGCTCCGATATTTCTTCGGATCGATAGGTTTCCCAAACAAATCAGCACCTATTTTTGGTGAAGAGACCATTGGTGTACCAACAGAATCACAATTTTCCATTCCATGTTTTTTCAAAATCTCTATTGTATATTTAGCTTGATTGATAAAAATACCACGTGGGGATTGATGTATTTGTAAACCAAGAAAGAATTTTAGTTCCCCCATCATGGACATTTCAAATTTGCTTTTCATGAGATTTTCAAAATGTTTTGAATGGTTAGGATTGGTTGATCCAAAAATTATGCCGTCCACGTAAATTTGAACGATCAAAATGTCATCTTTGAACTTTTTGATAAACAAGGTGTCATCAACCGTTCCTTTTGTGAAATTGTTTTTAAGCAAGAAAGATGATAGTTCGTCATACCACGCTCTTGGAGCTTGTTTTAGACCATAAATTGCTTTCTTAAGCTTGTAGACGTAGTCTGGATGATCTTTGTCGACGAATCCCTCTGGCTGACTCACATACACTTCTTCTTTCAGAGTTTCATTCAAGAAAGCTGTCTTAGTGTCCATCTGATAGACTGTGATGTTTTTGTGAGCTGCATAGGCTAAGACAATCCGGACTGCTTCAAGTCTAGCTACAGGCGCGAATGATTCTTCAAAATCTATCCCTTCTTCTTGTGGATAACCTTTAGCCACGAGACGAGCTTTGTTGCGAATAACAGTCATTTCCTCATCCAGTTTGTTCTTCCACAACCACTTGAGATCAAGAACACGTTTATCAAGTGGTCGTTCAACAAGTTCCCAACTATCATGTAACAGGTATTGAAGAAATTCCTCCTGCATCGCTTCAATCCATGGGTTTTCTGCCATTGCTTCCCGAATGTTCTTAGGTTCTTTGAGGCTGATTGAGCAAACGTAGATGCACAATTCGAGATCGGTGGCAAGTTGTCTCCTCGTCTGAACTGGCATTGAAGGATTACCAATAACATGTACTAACGGATGGTCTTTTGTCCATTGAAACGTAGAAGGGTACCTTTGGTTGAACGAATGTGTGTAAGATGGTTCTTGTAACTTTGAAGAAGATTCAGCAGAGTCTGATGCAAACGGGTTTTCAAATACTTCTTCTTCTCCTTCTAACTCTACATCGTTTGAATTATTTGTTGGTTCTTCTTGAAAATTTGTGTTTTGATTTTGCTCATCAACTCTGGGTAGTTCAGTTTCAAGTACTGGAGTGGCTTGAGCTTGAGTAGATGTAGATGATGTTGAGGTAGTTGGTGCTTCAGCTTCGATTGTTGTAGATGCATCTTGTGGTGGTGGTGGTGGTTGATGGTTTTGAGCGGGTGCAGCGGAATGTTGTTGAGATGCATTAGTCGAAGTTCCACCATAATATTCATCAAACATTAACTCGAAGAAGTTTTCCAGTTCTTGTTCTGAAGGTTTATCCGTGTTTGTTGACTGAGTTCCTTGAGGTACGAGTCCTGAACTGATGTGTCCAGAAGTCTGCTGGTTTGGTGCGGGTCCTAATCCGTTTTGATTAGAAGCCATCGGATTAAGCGCGGGTTCTAGAGCGTATCTCTCAGAAGCCATTTGTGAAATTTCGTCAAACTTCACATTCATCGTCTCCATTATCCTTTTTAGACGTCTATTATACACCCTGAATGCCCTCGAGTTTTCTGAATATCCAATGAAGATTCCAATATCACCCTTAGCTTTTAACTTCCCTAGATCTTCTCTGTCATTCGTCGGATAGCACAAAGCGCCAAACACGTGAAGGAAAGAGATGTCAGGTTTACGGTTGTTCACTAGCTCATATGGGGTTTTATTGAATCTTGGATGTACTAGGGATCGGTTCTGAGTGAAACAAGCAGTGGCAACAGCATCAGCCCATAAGAATAGTGGTGCACTAGAAAAGATCAGCATTGTGCGAGCAGCTTCCACAAGAGTTCTGTTTCTTCTTTCAACTACCCCATTCTGCTGTGGAGTTCTAACAGCTGATGTTTGGTGTGTTATTCCAACATCTTCAAAGTAGGTTCTTAACTCCTGATTAGTGAATTCTGTGCCATTATCTGTTCTTACAATCCTTACTGGAGCTTGAAGTAGAACTTGAATACGCTTCAGAAAGGTGATGATGATGCCTGGTGCTTCGTCTTTTGATCTCAGAAACTTTACCCAAGTATATCTTGAATAATCATCAACAATAACAAGAATATACTTCTTCCCATTAATGCTTTCAACTCTCATTGGGCCACATAAGTCCATGTGCAACATATGTAACCTTGCTTCCGAACTAGGTACGGTTTTGGGTTTATATGATGCTCTTTTGCTTTTCCCTTGTTCGCATGATGGACAAAGGTGTTCCTTGGTGTATTTGAACTTAGGAAGTCCGGTGACGATGTTGTCTTTGGCTAACTTGTTGATCGTGTCGAAATTGAGATGGGATAAACGTCTATGCCACAGCCAGGACTTAGTTTCGGTTGCCCTTGTCATAAGACAAATTGGTGATGTAGAAGCCATTTGGTTGATGTCGATAGCATACAAGTTTGTACCACGATTACCAGTTAAGAGATCATCACCAACTAAATTTCTTATAAAAACCGTGTTTCTTCTGAATGCCACTTCTAAATCTGCATCACAAAACTGCCCAACTGAAAACAAGTTGTGTCCCAACCCTTCGACGTAGTAAACTCGAGTGATCAAAAAATTCTCAAACCGAAGATCTCCATAACCCTGAATAGCTGCTACATGATCATTTCCAAAGCGTACAGTTCCCATGAATTTCCAGACGAAATTGATCAGCAGCTTTAAATTCCCGGTCATGTGCTTGGAGCAACCCGAGTCGACGATCCAAAGACATATTTCGATAACCTGCCAAGAACAGAAGAGTTTGTATTTGGAAACCGTTTTGAATTTGGTTCCATGGGGTTAGGAGTAAAATCTAAGTCACACTCATAGACAGTTGCAACTTGTTTAGCTTGAGCTATTTCTAATTTGCCGTTCTGAAGAGTGAACTCTCTACCCGTTGGTATCCACATACAAAACTTAAGGTAGTTCCTAGGCATTCGACTACTAGTGGTAGACCTAAAGCGTGCAACTAATCTTTCTATGGATCTAGATCTAGCACTAGTTCCCTTTGGAACATACTTCTGTTCAGGCGTAACATTCACATTCTTAGAAACACATTCATCATGAACATCATTAATTAAACATTTCTTGCATATTAAACAAACAGAGTCATTACATGCATTAGAACCAGTACTTTCGACATTACATTCAGATGAATCATGTTTCTTATTACAAAGCGATAAATTCCTAGGGTGTTCTTCTACTTCTTCAACTTTATTCTTGCTACTACTCGTAGAAACAGGCGAGACTCTATTGTTCCTTGTATTGCTCCTAGGCTTTAGTCTGCTGCTCCTAGAGGTGCATTCTAATCCTGTAGAAGGTAAGGCACACACATTAGGATTTATATTGTTGTCCTTTTTAGCATCACTAGACTCTTTAGAATTATCCTTTTTGCACGCATTTGTCTTAGAAGTGGAGGCAGACGCATTAGTGGGACTAATCCTAAAAAGGCCAGGTGCTATCACTTTTGGTGTTTTGACAACCGCTTTTCCTTTATCAACAATCTTAACATTTTCACTTTTCTTAGGCAAGGGTGTTTGAGTGACAGGTTTTGTCAAATCCTTTTTCTCATCGACTTTTGGAGCAAACCGTGAAATTGACATTTTTGGTTTTTGAACCGTGTTTGAAACATTTGGTTTCTCCGAAGTCAATGGTTTTGCAAACTTAGTTTCCTTACCCTTTCCTTTTTGACTTTCAAGCTGAGTCCTCAAAAGATCATTTTGCTCTTTCATGTTCTTTAAGGCACGCTCATACGACAATTTGTCATACTTGCATTCTTCCTTTTTCCGATCAAGTTGTTTAAAATATGACACATTTTCTTTTTCAAGCTTTATAAGAGCATTTTCATATTTTAAAACAATTTCGGAGGTCTCAGCTCTCAGTCTTTCATCGTCTTGAACAGAATATGTTTGTAAAATGATGGACATAATGTCAGTGGTCATAACAGCTTCGAAGAGAGAATCATTTAGGTTTTCCAAAACATTCATGTTTTCACGAGATTCATTAGCTTCGTTTACCAGGGATTTGTGGTCCTTGACAAAGTCAGCCGTTTCTTTTAAGAAAGCTTGTTCAAAATGGATTACCCTCGCACTGATGTTATTCAGTGGGATAGTAATTTCGTTTTCAAAAACTTTTTTCTGCTCAATATGAAAACTGGAATGCCAGTTGTTAATATCGATTGTAGTTTTAGAAGCAACAATATTTTGAAGTTCTTGAATTCTCTTTTTAACGTCATCCAAAATTTCTCTAGCCTCACTTGTATTAAAAGTGTTGTTAGAAGAAATTTGTTCCATTTTTGAAAGGGATTTGGAAACAATTACTTTCTTAGAAAACATTTTTGAGAATGGTCGTTTTATGGAAAACACAGATGGTTCTTTTTGTGGAACAAAAGTAATTCCCGAAAGTTTGTTCAATTTGTTGTAATCAATGGGTTTCAAATCCTTTTGTTTCATTTTAGTAATGCTCTCTTCGACATGTTCAATCGTTTGCACAGAATCCCGAACGACGGGAGGATCATGTTTGGTGTAAATCATATTACCATTATACAAAACATTCTGTTCTTACTGAGCTTTCTTGAGATTACTGGGGGTGTTGTTACCGAGAGCCACTTTATGTTTCGTATGGTAAACCGGATTAGTTTGATTTGAAATCATTTTCATTGTTTGACTTGACTGACCCGACTTAACCACCAATTCTTCTAAATGAGCAATCATGTGTTCTGACTCTACGATTTCGGCCAAAAGTTTGTCTTCTTTCTTTGCAAAGTCCTTTTTCAACTCGTCCCTTTCTTTTTCAAGATTGGTATAAGCTGATTTTTGTTTAGAAAGTTGGTTTTGCAAATCAGAAATTTCCGCGTTTAAAGCTTTTATCTTCTTGAAAGAATTAACATCAAGTGTATCAAACTTGAGTTGCAATTGTTTTTCCCTTGAAACGGAATTTTGATAACCAGTTTCTAATTCAGACAATCTTTTGTTATGAAATTCAAAAGCTTTAACATTTTCTTTGTAACTCTCAAGCTCAGCGGTCAATTTAACATTCGCGGCCTTAACATCGCGATTGACCCTTTTCACATTCTCAATTTCAATACGACAATTATTCAATAATGATTCAAACAAAGCACGTGTTTCCTCATCATTCTCAGCATGCTGTGAAATGAAGCCTCCATTATGATTCACATCTGGAGTTGCTGAAGGAGTATTGTTACTACTTGGCGTGTCCAGGTATGTATCATAAGTGGGTGCTAGCTTCTCAGAATGCTGTTCCTCATGAGGAGACATATCAAATATATCATTATTGTGACATGAGTTGAAATTTGATACCTCAGATGGTGCATTGGTGTCATAAACAGGAAGTGTGTCAGAATCCGTGTCATACTTAGCTTCCTGAAGATTCGCCATAAATATGCAGTTCGCATCGATATCCTCTCTATCTTCCATGTCATCCATAAGAGCCATAAAATCATTCTCCTCGGCATTCAACTGAAATCCTGCCTCTGCCTTTTGTGCCAACATTACTGCTTTCTGCAAGTACGCTAGATCTTTCTTGTTTGGCTTTGTAGGACAGTTCCGTGCCATATGACCTACACCCTGACAGTTGAAACACTTAACCGGATTACCCTGATTCACATTTCCCAAATTCCCAACTACTGGAGCTGCAACATTTCTATTCTGATTACCCATCGCCGGATTACCAACATTCTGACCCCTCTGATTTCCAACAAACTGACCCAACTGATTCCCTGCATACTGACCATGCTGATTCCCTGCATACTGACCATGCTGATTCCCTGCATACTGACCATGCTGATTTCCTGCATTCTGATTTCCCATGTTGATTCCAGTGGCATATCCTTGCTGATTCCCATAAATTCCAACCATTTGGCCTCCATTGCCCATATTGAAACTCGGCTGAGCAATCTGCTTGTTGCGAGTGTTCGATGAAATCCTTTGGTTGTTGTTAGTTGGTGTAGAATAGCGTCCTTGGAATGCCTTTGACAGAAAAGCAAACGCTTGGGTCAATGCTGCAGTAGCTTCATCATTTTCAGTGAATTCTGGTTCTTGGAATTGTTGGTATTGCTGTTGTGGAATAATGTTTTGTTGTTGCTGTGGGTAGAACTGTTGTTGGTAGACCGGTGTTGGTTGTTGAATGTATGATGGTTGCATGTAGTTGTGAGTGGAAGATGATGATTGTTGTTGTGTGTTCACCGGTAGCGGTGTTGGTGTTGGTGTAGTAGCAATTAATGCGAGAGGATCATGATTCTTTGCCAATCTTTCTTTCCTTACTTCATTAGCCTCAGCTTGGTTTTGCTTCAAAAAGTCATAGAGTTGATCATAGTTCACCTTATGTAAATCCTTTGTTTGATTGACAATTGTAACATAACGACCCC
Organism: Artemisia argyi; assembly: GCA_030686995.1. Lineage (NCBI taxonomy): Eukaryota > Viridiplantae > Streptophyta > Magnoliopsida > Asterales > Asteraceae > Artemisia > Artemisia argyi. The sequence goes on from JARVZY010004402.1 coordinate 13,278, forward strand.
ATTCTTCTGGAAGGTTATTGATGAATTTGATGTTTGTTGCAATTGTTCGAGGTGTCAACTTGTTTCTGATTAACTCATTCATCAAAGTGCAAAACCTTGTGTAGTAAGATTCAATCTGTTCACCTTTAGTGGATGTGAAATTCTCCCATTCAGTAAGAAGTTTGTTCTCAACATCCTGTTGTCCAATCTCTGTTCCATGACATATCCTTCTAACACGTTCCCACATAGCATAAGCAGTTTCACAGCTGTCGACCGCAGCAAAGATCTCCCGTGGTAATCCAAGTTGGATTAAATGCATTGCCATATCATCAGCGGTGATCTGCTTCTTGTCTTCCTCTGTGTAATCTGCTTCTGTTTGTTCACGCACAAATGGTTGAGTAGGAGGTGTTGCATTTGGATTACCTTCAATTTGAACTTGTCGTGGCTTGAATGGACCATTTGTAATGGAGTTGATCATTAATTTACCATCAGGCTTTGTTTTGATGTAACGAAGCATGCGGCTTGTCCATGGGAGATATCCACCTTTTTCAAGCATTGGAGGTCGGTTTTCCGCACCGGCTGCATGAATGTCTTGCTGAGTTTCCATTGATGAAGTCTAGATTGATAAAGTTGATTCTTGGATCGTTCCAACGAAGTAGGAGTAGTGTTTAGTGTAAGTTGATGCAAGTTTTTATGGTGAAAAATTTGATCTGAAACCTTAAAACCTCAATAACTTCCGTTCAGAGTGGATTTGGGCCTCGAAGCTGGGCTTGAATGATCTTTAGATCATTCAACGTGTCCTTCTTCTCGGTCTCGCGGTCGTTTTGACAGCTGATTCGTCGAAAACGGAGTTACGGTTCAAAAGTTATGGCCGTTTGAAGTTTGGTAGTCAAAAGTCCAAAACTTACGCGTAAACCTTGAATCTTACGCGTAAACTTTGAATAATCTTACGCGTAAGAAGTTATGCGTAACCTGTAAGTTATGCGTAAGATCTAAGTTATGCGTAAACAGTAATGTTTATGCGTAGACTATGATTTTACGCGTAAACTTAAAGTTTATGCGTAAGAATTGTTACGCGTAAGGTTTTTTCAACCAAATTGATCTCTCAAACTTATCCAAGCTTGAAAGATATCCCGTGTCGAAGTATTCCACAAACTTATCCAAGTCAGGGAAGTACTGAGTCACCGTAGCACGAAGAGAAGACCTTTGATGAAGTTATGCGTAGAATTCTGAAACTTACGCGTAAGAATTTATGCGTAGACTTCAACTTACGCGTAGAATCTTGTGCGTAGACTTCAACTTACGCGTAAAAACAGGGTTTTGACCGGAGTTACGCGTAAGAAAAGGGTTTTGACCTTAGTTACGCGTAAGAAAAGGGTTTTAGGCCAAAATTATGCGTAAAAAGGACAAAAAGTACTGTTCACAGCTGGATATTCGTACTATGCCCAAAAGTTACGCGTAGGATGACCAGAAAACTTCAAAAATCCGATTTTTTCAACCAAAAACACTTTTTCCACTTGATTCTTTTGATCAAATCTATCCCAAAACACTTAGAATCACTAAAGCTTCAATAAAAACAACAACTTTACCACTAAAACGTTTAAAAATCAAAACTTTTTGAATAAAAAGTACACGTATAAATGAAAAATACGAAACTTTTTAGCAAAAACTTGATAGAAAACACTCCTAAATCATTGTGAGGCGATTGATACCACTTGTAGGACCTAAGATATATCAACTTTAACACAAATATAAGCACTAGAAAGATGGAAAGATGGTGACTTGTAATAGTATGTGTGGCGTTAGATTAGTAGAAATAGAGTAATAAGATGAAGAGAACTTTTATTAAAAACACACACAATACACACACAAGCACACACCTCAAATGACTCATTTGAGGTGTTTATATAGTAAGAGATGTAACACCCTAATGGGCTTGGATGGGCTTGGTTATGGATTGGACTTTTACATTAAGTATGGACTAGTTGTAATACATAACTTATAACCTATTAGATTAGTCCAAACCATAAGCCCATTGACTATTCTATTGTAATCTACGACACATTACAAAGTTACATGTATGAGAATGACCATCACTTCTAAATACATATTTTTAATGCTAACACAAAGGGTCAATTATGGAGAATTAGTCCATAGTTGGAGCGAGTTTAACGATGTTGGTACTAACACCAAGTATGCGGAGTTGTGTAACCACCATATTGATGCTGGGGCTGTGGTTGAGTGGGATTTTCTAAGAGCCAGCGGGTTGGAGGCTGAATTTTTAGGGAGGATCCGCACAGATGGGTTTGCGGGTCCACAGTGGGAGAGGTTGTTTAGGATTAGAGAGATAGTGTATAGTGAGTTAGTGAGGGAGTTCTTTGCGACCTTCCGTTTTGATCAGGCTGAGGCTAGGACAGATATGGGGGGCACCACTGTGTATTTTAGGCTAGGGGGAGAGTTGAGGTCATGTTCAGTGGCTGAGTTTGGTTGGAGGCTGGGGTTATATACTAGTGAGGAGGTTGATGGGACTTTTCTGCAGAGGTTGTTACATGGAGAGACTCAGAGGAGTGAGATGAGGTGTATCACTTTTTGGCCGACCATAGGGGATGGGGTTTACACCTCGACTACTGGGGCTGCATCGATCAGGGACCCCATTGTTAGGCTAGTCCACAGGTGCATCACATACAGTCTGTCAGGACGTCATGTCACCACTCACCGTGTCACTGCTTCAGACCTGTTCTACTTGTACACCATCTTTTCTGCGGATGTCTACTGCAACATCCCGTTTTGGGTGGCCAGTTATTTGAGGACCAGTGTGGGTGAGAGGGATATTGACAAGGTGTATGGGGGGATGTTCGTGACTCGGTTGGCTCGTTCCTATGGTCTTCTTACTCCTCAGATCATGGGGTACTTGAGCGACTGCGGGAACTGTAGGATAGTGAGGGCGAAATCCCTCAGGCAGATGAGCATTGTGATGCAGATGGTGGATGGGTCCTACACCTGGTACGTGGCAGCAGGGCCTGATGGTGAGGATGATGATGATGATGAGGGAATGCCCCAGCAGCATCAGTTTGCTGGGTATGAGGAGGGGACGGCTGACTACTACCGACACATGAGTCGGGGAGACTGGCAGGCACACCAGGGTGCCTGGATGGGTCAGATGGATGCGTGGCGAACCACTACTGACCAGCGCTTTGATTGGATGAATGATCATACCATCCGCCAGATGCAGCACCTCTCCACCCGAGATCAGCTTGAGCCTCACCTGCAGATTGACCCTTTCCCAGGCCGAGAGACTGACTACCCTCCCTATGGGTATACTGGGCACCTCCCACCTGGCTATGATTCTCGCTTTGGTACTCCCCCTCAGTGATTCATTTTGATATCTGTGGTTCTTGAACAATTTATTCTCGGTTGTATGATTTGAAACATTTGGTCTTGTAATAGTTTAGGATTCAACCTCTGTTGGCTTTGGACACTTTCTATTTTTTTTTCTTTTAACAAATATTATGGATGTTCGGCTTTTAATTTTATTGTTGGTTAATCTTTGCAACCCATGTTTTGTGTGATTTTCATTTTGTTTGATTGTTATTTGCTTCCGTATGCATGTTTTATTTTTATTGTTGGTTGATCATGTCTCTAAATTAAAATGTGGAAATACTTTACTATGTTGTTTGGCCTAGTCTTAACTCCAACCTAAAAGTATTTTTGCAAAAGATAAGTGTAAGGGGAAACCCAAATATGTTTTTAAGAAACAAACCGATCATGATTCTCCACAATATTAAATGAGCATGTATATTCGTATTTGTTAGAGTCAAATGCTTGTATTGAGTCATAATGAAGTTTTGCAGGATTTTCCAGGAAGTAGGACCAAGTTTTTCCAGAAATTTTCCGGAAACTTAACATAAGAATTTCTGCAGGTCCATTATGACGGCGTCAGAGTTTTACTCTTGACGGCGTCAGGAGTTAAAATCTGGAAATTTTACCGGTTTTGTTTTTCTAACGGAGTCTTATGGTTTTTGTGAATTATTAAGTTTTATAATCTCTAGGAGATCTGCAAACTTCATTCAACAAGCATTATATCTTACTTTGTTTTCTAGGATTTAGAAACTTATATAGGATGCCGCCGATTTTACGCGAGGTTGTCTTGTCTATTTTTGTCAGGATTTACAGGTTATGTATGACAAGAAGATGATTTATATTCTGGAAGGGAAGCTTTGATTGTTCATTTTCTTGGAGGAAGATCTAACCTGGCCAACCTATAATCCATACCGAGCGAATCAGGGGAGTATTTGATTTCATTCTCTTTACTTTTTCACTTTTACATTCTTTACTTGAACATTGGGGACAATGTTCATCTTAAGTGTAAGGGGAGGGTAAAAAGATGATACCTTACATATGCACTTTCGCTTGAGTTTGTTTTGTTTAATGGTAGATGTGTAATAAAACTATGAGAAATACTTGTTAGTGCAATTTTAGCGCCAAATTTAAATTTTTCTACAACATTTAGGAGTGAAACTTTAGCCATAGCAAGCGTCTCATGGATAGGAGGTTGTATGACTAGCACATAACCGTATATTCAGAAAAATTTTCCACCAAAAAATGTGAGGTTCGCCTTTAGATTTGATAGGAAAAGCATTTACTATTAGTGCTTATGAGTGTACCGGTAGCATTTAGATTATAGAACTTGCGTTAGTGATGCATCCCGAGACCGCTAGTGAGACTACATTCGTGTGGTAGGATTTACTACATGATAAGAGGCATTAGGATCACCCTTGTGTTAAACCCGTACCATAATTACTTGACCATTTAAGTCATATTACTTGGCTAGTTAATTCAACTAATTTTTCCCACACCCTTAGCGTTGTACTCATTTTTAGTACACGAAACCCCTAGTACACCCCTCCGAGCCTATCTTTTCGTTTCTAACTTTAAGCATCTTACTTAAAGGAAGAATTTGTTGCACCCCACTTAAATGTACACCCAAATCGCCTTAGCCTTCCGTGTATGCGCTCATTTTTAGTGCATTATTGTTATTTGTTAAACCCTAAGTTAACTTTCTAATTGATTACATGGTTGCTAATTCGAGTCATATCCTTGTACATATTGTTTTGGGACGATTGGGACTCATGGGTAAGTACTTATTTTATGGAGAAATGGGGAAGAACATCATTTATTACCCCCATATGTACGTTAATCTTAAAAGTGCTCCAAGTGTTTTGATTTTCTTAATTCGAGTCATTAGAATAGTTGAATATAAAGTATGTAAAGATTCAAGTGTAAGAGGAATGTTCATTCCCTATGATGTATTATTTTGGATGGTAGGGTAAGAGTGTATGCAAAAAAAAAAAAAAAAAAAAAAAAAAAAAAAAATCGAAAAAATTAAGAAAAAGAGAAAAAAAATAGAAAAGAAAAAAAAAAAAAAAAAAAAAAAAAAACACACGGACTACCTTCCCTTTTCATTCTATGTTCATTTTATGTTTTTAGTTATTTTTCATTTGTTAGCTTAAGTCGAGTCTAGTCTTGGCTTAGCAACGCCATCTTGTACATGTAATTAACCAAGATTGTTAACTCGCCACCAGTAAAACTTCCTTTATCCAACAAAACCGTGTAATTCATATCCCTATACCTAACGTTACAACCCTTTAAAAGACCTCTTTGATAGTTTATCCTAGGTGCTTACGCCATGCGGTGGAGGTTTGATCCTTTCCCAAGCCTATGGTAATCTATTTTGCTATGACAGGTAGTGAGAGATATCTTCCATTTCCATAATGTTATATTACTTTATTACACCCGAGAGATGTGAGTATCTAAACACTATTTGTAAGGTGCTTGTGTATGACCTCCGAGCTTGTCTATTGGTCTTTAGTGGAACGATTATTTGTTGTAATTACTTTTATATTAGTGTTAAATGACCCCTAACTTGTCTTTTGAGTAGAATAGAAGCGCATTTGCTTGCGGACAAGCAAATCTCAAGTGTAAGGGTATATGATGAGGGGAAAAATGGTCCGTTTTTAGGGGGTCATTTAAGCCCGAATCCGAATTTATTTGATCAAATATTGCCCTAAATCGTTCCTTTTGTGATTTTAGGTACTTGGAGAGTGAATTCTGGAAAAGAAGCCATTTTGGATGTTTTTGGAGCATAAAAGTGAAGAAAACGGCAAAGTCTCAATTTTCCATGCTGGGAACAGTACATGAAGGCGTCAAGAGTAACTCATGACGGCGTCAAATCCCAAGAATAAAAATCCGTAGTTGATGACGGCGTCACACAGGGCGTCAGAAGTAGATCAAGGCCGTCCGAGGAAGTATTTGGCGGCGAGATGACGGCGTCACACCTTTGTTCTTGACGCCGTCATCCCCATTTTCCTATATATAGTTTTCTAGTTTTTCACATAAAAAGAGAAGTTTTGGGAGAAACCCTAAAAGACGATTTTGGTGCAACTTTTACTGGTTTTTCAAGGGTTCCAAACCCTTGATACCTTGCATTGTAATTGAGATAAGTGTTCTTCTAATTCAATCAATATGTCTATGTGTTGGTTGTCTATATCTTGTTCTTGTCTCAATTCCATTATGCTAGGCTAGATCTCTTTTGTGTTTGCTTAGATCTAATGAAACCTAGATATTGATTATGTGTTGATTACTTGTTTATTCTTGTCTTGGATGAATGATTTTATATGTTAGGCTTAAGAAAACTGGCAGATCTCCAAATGGTAACATGCTTGAACGTCTTAAGAAACATGAACCGAGGCGTACTAGGTCTTTATTGGTTGTATTTAATGCATGAGCCACTGTTTACAATCCCTATAGTTGTGCTGGGCATGGTGTAGGAGGAGATAAGAGCTCATAGAATTGGGGAGTTATGTATGCCACCCCATGAATGGTACTAAGGAATACAATCCGTCATCCATACAATTATAACAAGTAATTAACGTGTAAAAGATATCTAGGGAGTAAGGAACACATTTTCTCCAATTACTGCTCACAACCTTAGTATAACTAGTTTATTTTCATTTTTAGTATTTTATTTTGATTGCATCTTAGTTTTGGGTTAGTTAAATAGCAACTAATTCCGCCCACTCTTCCAAAACCCGAGATTTTTACTTGCTTTCCATAAAACATAAAAATACAAAAATAATCATCCCTCACCTTTAGAACTAGTATTTAGGCTTTCTAATCCTAGCGACACTATTCCCAAGCTGAACGATCAATCCCCCGGTACTTGTCACTATACTATACTACAACGATCAGGTACACTGCCTGGTGGGGGTTGTAAGCTTCTCGAGATCCCTCGAGAGGTAAAGCCTGTTGCGATTCCCACGCATCAGTTGTGTAAATTTCTAACTAGTTCCTTAGAAGCCAAGGATTGTAATTGTTACTTGTTTATGTGACCTAATCTCCTATGCCACAAGGTGGAGTTTTCATCTATGGTTGTTAGACATATCCTATCTTCCGGTTTGTCTCCTAGTTTCATAACATATACGCCTCCTTTCCTAATTCGTCTACCTATGACCTTATCATCCTTAATTATTTCACTATTTTTATCGGTAAAGGTAACCCTACACTTATTATCACATATTTGACCTATGCTAAGCAAGTTATATGTTAGATTATCTACATGCTCAACATTATCAATTTTAAGTGAGTCTTGAGAGATCGTACCTTTGCCTATGATTTTTCCACGACGATCACTACCAAACATAACGTTACCTCCGTTATATGCCTTGTATGTAGAGAATAGATTGCGGTTCCCCGTCATGTGTCTTGAGAATCCGCTATCTTTTATCCACTCATCGGGCTCCAAATCTATTCCTAGGCATATCTCATTAGATGCTTGAGCAACGAAACATCTACCCTTTTCATCTTCATCATCGAATCTTCTCCTTCGGGTTGTTTTTCTTTTATCTTGTGCCCTTGGTCGCCTTTTGAGAAGCCTTTTGAATTCTTTGACTACTTTTGCATATTCTTTGTCTTCACTTTCGGAACTAGAATCGTCATCATCACTAGGTTCCTTCTCGATCTTTATCTCCATACAATCTTCTTGTTTACTTTCGAAATGACTCATGGAATTTTCGGCATCATTACCTTCACACAAAAGATTCAAACTAGTAGTACATGTAATCATTTCAACTAAATATTTATCTACTATACTTTCATTTACTACTATTTTGTATTCAAGGTTTTCTTCAAATTGAGACTTCTTATAATGAAATTTGAAAGACTTTTCCACATATCATTTTCCGTTTGACAAAAAAATATTCTTTCATATTCAAGTCTTGGTAAAGCTTTATATATGATTATTTTAGCCTTATTATTTTTATCTAACATTCTTTTATAGTTTTTATCTTCTTTGTCAAAAATGGTTTTTGTTGGTTTAAAGTTACCAAATAAAATGATATACCAACGATCAATATCTATTGATTTCACATAGTTTTCAAATTTATTTTTCCATTCAAGAAAACTTATATTTTCAAAGTATGGTGGTTTAACTATCATGTTCCCTTCTAAATATTTTTTTTATTTCATAGATCGATTTCAAGTTTTAAAATACAATTTATTTTTAAAATCTTGATTAACCTGGCTCTGATACCAATTGTGGAAAACTATAAGGGGGGGGGGGTTTGAATAGTTTTACGTCTTTTTAATTTTATCAAAACTTATTTTATTACTTCTATTTTATGTTAGGTGAATACTTACATACTTATAAGTACTTAAGTATACGCAAGTAAATAATGACGATATAATGAGTATGACTTATAAGCACTTATCTACGCTAGTAAACAATAGCAATATAGATAAGTATGTAAGTAAAGAGATAAGGATGGAAAGATCGCACCGCGAGACAAATGATTTATAGTGTTTCGGCTACGAAGCTCCTCTTCGTCCTACTCCACTCCCCGAGCACCTAACTCGAGAGTTTTCTTCACTATGTCAACAAGCTCCCTTATGGCGGAGAAACCTTACACACCTTAGCTTACATTGTTTAACGACACCAAGCTAAATGTCGAGTTCTAATCGTAGCTAGAACCAATCTCATACCATTACACGACTTAGCACAACTTCTAGACAACTTGTACACTCCACAACTACTACACACCTTCACTACTTCACTACTTCTTGCTCTTCACAACTCTACTTCTTCTTCACTACTTCTACTCACAACTAACCCACCTAGATCTGTCTAATTACAAGCCTTCTACACTTTTACAAGTAATATACACAACTACTAGACAATATACACAAATGTACAATACTTCTTAACTTGTTGTTGAAGGAGTATTCTTCTTTTGCACTTTGAGAGATGAGTGAATGAAAAGATTGGATCACTTGAAACAAGGATTAATAATCTTATGATCAAAGGATTTTAGCAGGATGTTTAAAGAGAATTGGATCTGAAAATTTTCATGCAAAAGGTGGGGTAAAATACCAGGATTGAGCCTGTATTTACAGGGAATCATTTCTGACAACAGGAGCTTGCCGGTCCCCTTAAATGGTGGCTGACCCCCTTAAAATTAAGGGAGCCGCCCCTTATAATTAAGGGGGCCGCCCTCCTTTAACGGCCAGATTTCTTGTCTTTTTATGAGAAAAATTTATTTGGTAAAAAACTAACTGATTTTAGTTAAAAATTTGATTCCATATATTTATTATAAATTAAACATTTTCATTTATTAGCTTAAATGTTTTTCAAGAAAATATAAAGAGTTTATATAATTTTATAAACTTTGTAATGTTTAAATAAAAATTCCTTTGATCATAAAATGTATTAGTCACTTGTTTATTCATACCTTAAGTGATTTTGTTGGATGAAATGATATTAGTTCCTAAATACTTGTTTACGTATTAATTTTACGTTTAATGTTTTTACATTTTGTGATCATCAAAACTTAGGGATATCAAAAAATATTAATAATATTTTTATACATTATTTATATCAACAACAAGTTTGATACAAGAGGAGTTCCTTGTGTGTTTTTGGGCTATCCTCAACATCAAAAAGGTTACAGGCTTCTTAATCTTCTAACACATACTAGATCTGTGTCAAGAGATGTGGTGTTCTATGAAAATATATTTCCTTACTCTAAAACAAGCATGTCACAAGTACTGAAACCTATACATGCACCTATATCATCTCCTATATGGTATGAGGATCTTATTACTCCCACTCAACCTTTGAATCAACAAACACCAGCTGCTGAATCTTCTTTAACCCCAACTGAATCATCTACAACTTCACCTATTGATAATGATGTAGAACCAGTGGTTGAACCAGTAGTTGAGCAACCTATTCCAATTTTTGAACCAGTGTTTGGCACAACTAGTAATACTCAAAATGAGGGTGTTAGAAGATATTCCAGAGCCACAGTGCAACCTAGTTGGTTAAAAGATTATGTTACACCTACTCTTCCTAGAGCAAATCAAGTTTCAGTTACACCACTGCAATCTTAATTTCATGATTTTTTATGTGCTTTGGTGGCTCAATCTACACTAACTAGTTTCAAAAAAGCAATAAAGCAGTCTGAATGGTGTGATGCAATGAATGTTGAGTTAAGAGCTTTGGAGGAAAATGTCACTTGGGAGGTTACAGTTCTACCCAAGGACAAACATGCAATAAATTGTCACTGGATTTTCAAAACTAAACTCAAAGCTGATGGTTCACTTGACAAAAGAAAAGCAAGGTTGGTGATTAATGGTAATAGGCAGAGAAAGGGAGTTGACTATGAGGAAACTTTTGCTCCAGTGGCCAAAATGGTGACTGTAAGGGCTCTTTTAGCAATAGCAGCCAAGAAAGGATGGGACATTTGTCAAATGGATGTTTCTAATGCATTTCTTCATGGAGATTTTTTTGAAAAAGTTTACATGCACTTGCCACAAGGTTATGTTGGTCACGGAGAGTGTGAAAGATGATGTTCCCAAATAAAACCTTGTCTGCAAACTTAAAAAGTCTTTGTATGGCCTCAAGCAAGCACCAAGACAATGGTTTGCTAAATTTTCATCTGCCTTGTTGAGTTTTGGATACACTCAGTCAAAGGCTGATTATTCTCTGTTTGTTAAGTCTAACAAGGAGTTTTCACAGTTGTTCTAGTCAATGTTGATGACTTGCCAATTACTGGATCTAGTGAAGCAGAAATTAAAAAGTTGAAGTCTTAGTTAAGTTCTCAGTTTCACATGAAAGATTTGGGAGAGCTAAACTATTTTCTGGGTTTGGAAGTTGATAACATCAAATAACCCTGATATTTTAGCATCAAATTCCCGTGTTTATTGCCTCATTTATTATTAATATTATTAATATTGTACTTAATTCGTTCATATTTTGTTTATAATGACATGCCAGGATTAATGAGGCATTGGAGCTGAAAAGGTACGAGAAAATGCCTATTGAATGCAAAATATACTCTGAAGACAAGCTACGGCGTATGTGGTACTTTGGACTACGCCGTATCTACCTTTTTCGAGGCCAAGCATCTAGGTATTATGAAGGTTACGCCATAACCATAACATGAGGTTATGGCGTAGTTATGACATCGAGAGGAATCTAGGTGACTGAAGAGGTTACGACGTAATTATTAATCGAAGTTACGCCGTAAAGATGTGTACGAGAGGATGAGTTTGAGCTGAAGAAGAATTACGACGTAGCTCAGCAATTTAATTACGCCGTAATATATTATCATGAAGGCTACGACGTAGTTAGTAATTGGACTACGCCATAGAAATATTATTGGAGTGGATATGTATTGACAGACGAAGAGTTACGGCGTAACATAGTGAATTAGTTTCATCGTAATTGATTACGTGGGCACAAAGGAATGTTGAGAACCGAAGATAACAAGAGAATGAGACCATGAGACTAATTTAACATGAAACTAGACTCAATTATCTTCGAATCGTCAGGTCGCACGTCCCGTGACGACTTACGGTTCAAAAGATATGATTTTTTCTAAGATGGCCAGATTTCAGACCTCCTCGTAACATGAGTTACGGCGTAGCTCAATTTTCAGCTACGCCGTAACGGTATCTGAGCCTATAAATACAACCCTAAATCTGCACTTTAGGGTATCTCTCTTCACCCCCTCTTAGGGGTCGATTAGGGCACCATTCCAGGGCGATTTCCAGCAGTTCCAAGCCATATTTCCATGGAGAATTCACCACCAAGCATCATCATTATTTGCTCTCCATCAAGTAATTTGTATCAAACATTATGTTTAATTCAATCCAAGTTTTATTCATCATTGTTGGTTCAAGTTACTCTATGATTGGCTAAGCACCTCTGGTGCTAGCCTAATTATTACTCCTTTATTGCTTTAATTACGTTTCCATACCTTTCTTGAATGCTTTTACGTGTGTACATGCTTAGTTTATCTTGAGAACCTCTTATTTCGGTAGTTTTTATATGCGGTTGTATCCGTTACGCTAGCTTTAATTGAATTAAGACCCCAATTGAGTTAGTAGGCTAGAAGAATTGACCATAGGACACTAGCCTGATGGATTGCGAGGAAATAGGAGGGATGACAACTGACCATATTACCTCGTGTGCGAATTGACCATAGGATCACCTACCCTATTTGATAAACTTAAGAAGTTAGGGAAATGGTCTATGATCGTGACAACGGGCCATTAGAGATAAGTCTAGCATGTAGTGGCACTTAATGACTCAAACCCGTCTACCATACATCGGCTTACTACATGGGATACGCCATGGTTCCTGACAAGATTCGGGGGAGATAGGCTAGGGACTTGATCATATGCACCTAGTGATATATGTCCGCCCCACCTAAAGCATAAGATTAGGGAACATGATTACAAGCGATATAGGATGAGTAATTAGGCCAGTATACTTCTCCCCCTGCTCACAACTTCAGTTTACTTTCTAAGTTTCCATTTACATTTATGTCTTATTAATCATTTCAACACTCAAATCAGCTTAATTTCGTGACACCTAGACTTAGATTTATTCCGCACCACATAGCTCTTTGGACGACCTCGGTATTACCATTAACTAGCCTACACACGACCGGATTCTCTGTTCGTTAGTGCATAAAGGTAGACCATAGGTATAACAAGAATTATAAATATTAAAACCTGGTCAGTAATACCTGCATCAAGTTTTTGGCGCCGCTACCAGGGAGCTATATTAGGATTTTAATTTATGTCTTGTATATATTTTTGCTTTTTGATTTACATTTGCTTTTTAGGAACTTTTTGTTTTTTGTTTTCTTTTTCCTTTCTTTTCTATTTTTGTCTGTTTTTGGATTTCAGGTAATCATGGAGATGGAACTGGATATTGAGCAAATGACATTGAATGAATACTTGGAGTATGAGCACGAGGAATATGAAAGAATTATGAGGAATCTTCGATCTAGAAGATTTTCTGCAAGACTGCCACCTCCAATGCCTGTCTATCAATCTCCCGTTGGATATTCTAATAGGCATTATGTATCTCCTCAAGTGTTCGAAGAGATGGACATGGGTAACATGAACATTCAAGAATATGAGTGGTACATTGCTAATCATTGTCGAAGGGAGATTAGTTTGAATCACAAGGTTGCATCTAACTTTAGTGATTATTTTCAAAACACACCTGATCCCCAACCTGAAGACATGGAAACTGATGATGATGCATTCATGTCTGAGGAATTCCGTACAAGATCAAATGGGGAAGATCCAGATTCCGACAAGGAGGAGATCGATGCTTGGTGTGACAATGAAGAATTCGGGGATGTGAACCATGAAAGTGAGGACCTTTTTAACTTTCCTATTTCTCCTATTTCTAACGCTTTTGCTAGTGTTTTTGAACAGGATAGTGACGAGGAGGATTTCTATGAGGAATTTAAGGAAATGGATTTGGATTCTTATTGGGATATCACGGTGGAAGATGATGAAAAGCTTGAAGAAATCTTGACACCCACCATGTTTGACGAACCTAACCCCATGCTGGAAGCACAACCGTTGACCTCACCTATCACACCCCCCGATGACAACTATGAAACACCAACTACCAACCCAATTTTGGACGAGCTTTTAATGGAATTTGGTGATGAGCTTTTGGATACTACAGGGATTGATGAAGAAACCGGATGCGATCCTGCAAGGGATGTGGAACTCGAGCCAACGCTTTATCCAGAACCTTTATCATTCACTATGGATGTAGAGGTTAGCATGACCATTATTGAGAAGCCGGTTAGTCAACAACTACACGAAAAAGTCAATTATCGACTAATACGAGTATGGTAATAAGGGAAATGAAATCTCCAATAAGGTACAACTATAATTCATCATTTCCCTATCTCATGGCTAATTCACACCCTTATGGTGTTTATAGCTACTTTCACCCACACTTGATTTCAAGTGAGGGGATGAACACCCTATTATGCAGTAAATAAGGGTGGAGTCAAGCTCGAGACTCAAACAAAAACAAGCGCTTCATGGGAGGCAACCCATGCTTATCTTTTTATTGTCGTTTTGTTTTTAATTTTTAGGATTTTATGCTTGGTATGTTTGTTTTCTTATTTTGCAGGAATTGGAGCAAGGAATTCAATGAATGGCTCACTTAAGAAGATTCATGGCTAGGATTTC